>JAQGBH010000271.1:0-60676 GCA_034698265.1 Sminthurinus aureus | reverse complement strand
TTACCGGGGTCACCTTCAAAAAGTGACTTGAAGTTGAATTGGATGATCGTACGTAATAAAACGCTCTATACTGTATATTACAATTTACACTTTATACATGAATGTGTATGAATTAAAATTAAATTAAAGGGGAAAAACGCTCTTACCCTTTCCCATTTTGATTCAGCATTCAACAACAACGACACAAAAACAGCCGACAGTACACATTACACATTACATAATAAATACAATATGAACATTGAACATTGAACATGGATCGTATATGCATACAATATACATGATTGTGATAGTTATAGTTCAAAGTCATTCATTATAAATTATAAATTACACCAACTATTTGTGATCTCAAATTTGCCTAATAAATTTAGTACTGGGGTATTCAGCTGCTGACAATGACATATTTGTATTTGGTATTTAGGTATTCGGATTCCGATTTCAATTCCAATTCTAATTCAGCTCCGCTTCTCCATATCTCTTCCGTACACATTTACTTGAGTTGATTTTGGCTTCTTCATAATCTCGGGTTATTTTGACTGCTATTTCTAGCTGAACCTATGTCATATTATTATGTAGTCCGTGTCCATGCTCCGTAAAGCGTTTTTGAAAAAGGAGAAAAATGTTGGATGTTGGGTAAAGGAACCCTGTGAAGGGAACACGTAAAAGGAATGTGCCTGTGTTTGTGTCACATGTGAATGTGAGAGACTGAGTCTTCTCTCTATTTACAGAAATCAGATTTCAAAGTCCAATTCAAGATTCTAGATTCTGAATTCTAGCCACACGTGGGCTTTCCCTTCTTCATCTTCTTGTTCTTCTTCTTCTGCTTCTTTAAGAATTTGAGGTTCCAGTTGACAACATTAACATGGACAATATTAACCATATTTTCATTCTCTTTTCTCAATCCCTACCTACTTGACTCTTGAGATTTGAGACTTGAGACTTGTGACTGGATACTGGAGCTTCTTCTCCTTCTTCTTTCTTCTACTACTATTACTTTAGAATTCGGAGGAGCAGTCAATGGGAACTGAATTTATGTGTAAATATTTTTTCGGTTGATTTATGCACCAAATCCATTCCACTCTGTTCATACAGTGTACATTGTATTGATATAGACTTCTGGTCTCTGGTCTCTCGTCTCAAAATAGGTACCGCTACCAACTACTAAATACTAAATGCCAAATATAAAATATTTGAATTTGAAAAAAAAAAGGTTTCGGTATTTTTGTAATGGTTAATGGTTGTAATAATAATACATTATACATTAAGTGTACTCCTCGAGAATCGAGAGTCAAGAATCGAGAGTCAAGAGCTTCGGGACGAATTGCTATTGCTCTCTTCTATTTGTGACGGTGTGACTGTAAACTGTAATAATAGTCATAACGATGACTAATATTTGTGATACTCACACTTAAAAAATTAAACCATTAACCATTAACTCTCTTCTCTCTTTATTCTTTATTCTTTATGGATGGATTGTGAATTGTGGATGTACATTTGATATTATGGATTCTACATTGTACAACACACTCAATCCTCAATTCTCAATGCTGAAAGAACTGAAAGAAGGGAACAGTAACAAATATTTGTGAGGATCATGTTTGCCTTTTCCACTGCCATTGCCATTGACTTTGATTTTGACTGTGACTATGTCTGCGTCTGTGACTGCTGTTCGAATGAGTCTATAGGCAATTGTACATTGAACAAGTCGTTTATTCTGTCGTACCTGGTGAGCAAATGAAAAGATGAAAGATGAAAGATCCCATCAGCCTTTTCTACACTCTACATTCTACAATTCTACATGTACATAATATTAATATCACGGCTACAGTTTCGGCTTCGGCTTGGTCTTCAAATTCAGCATCGACATTGACATTGACACTGGTTGGCTGGTTGTTGGTTTGTATTTGTATTTTGTATTGGATTTTGTTTAGAATCCTCTGTCGTGATTGCACGTGTGTGTTTGTCAGCCATATTAACGGCTGACTATTGACTATACACAAACAGCACACAGCAGACAGTGCAACTATATGCTATTAAAAGTACACGTTTCATGCTCATGTTCTTGTCCATCTACTCATAATAAATACAATATATAATATCTACAACCTACACAGCAAAATTAATGCGTGTATATTGTACATTATACATCTAATAAAATGATAAAGAAAGATGCAAGTTGGAGCAATAATAATTACTATATAAAAAAGAGTACTGTGACTTTTTGATCATGATTTGGATTTGGTTTAGGCTGTATACATTTACTGCATACAAATATCTGTATTGCTAATGCAATTGCGACGTGTTTTAAAGGCAGAGGTAGAAAATACATACAAATGCACATGAATAGAAAGGAAAGTTGGGCATTTGGTTTTGTACATACAGAGGTTAGAGTATCCATGTACTGCGACTATGAAGAGTGAAGAGTATAGAGTAGGTAAGTGAGAGACTTTTGTTTGGAAAATTCGAGTTCATCGTTCCGTTCACTGAATCGGATTTCTTTCTTTCTCTTTCCATCTTTTTTCAACTGGTGACTGAACTGGTGACTGGGAGAATTGAGAATTGAGAGGAGTTCTTAAAAAGGTGACATGCTTTTTTGTGTGAAAACACCGGGCTGTATACTGTGAGCTGTGTGCTGTGTGTAAGTGTGTGGATGTGATATAACACAAAACAATGTACAATATCTATAATGTTATTTTATAGGAGGAGAGTAGAGTTATGTCCTCTTTTGTGTGATCCTTTTTATCCCAAAAAGTCCGACCCTCCTCTTTAGTATTCAAGCAACCAAATCGTTTATCAATTTACTGGAGAATACACAATACACAATACGCAACATGAAACATATGTACATGTGTACATATCTACGCATTTTTCATTTCATTGCTTGTGACGTGTTCCTCTTCTCTCTCTCTCTCCTTACTCTTGATGTTGTACAATAATACAATGAAACTCATTTTGAACCAAATCTCTAATGAATTTATTCCTATTCTAGTGCTCCTTCATCATCATTGAAAGTCAGTGAGCCTATCATTCCCCATATCCCATATCCATATCCCATATCAACTTCTTTTACCATACATTTCAAAATGGATAAAGGATAAAGATGAATATCAAGTGCATACTTATTTTTCTTAACTCATAACTCACAACATAATACAAAATACAAAGTACAATGAAATTGTACATTGTACATGGAGAAAAAACTATAGGTACATACTCCTTTCTTTACAAAATGCATAGATACATCATATAAAATATCATAAATGCAAGAGACAATTCATTCATTCATTTATTTATTTATTCTTTTACTCTTTGCTGTTGGAGAGTACAGGCTAAAGGCACATTAACGTGTTATCAATTATCCAATCCATTCTCAAATCTCATATTAATTTATTCACATCACAATACAAAATACAAAATACAGAGTATGAATATAAATGATAAATGACCCAAGAAACAAAAACAAAAACCAGTGGTTTTTCCATTTTCAAATGCATGGAGCATGGAATATTATAGAATATGAAGTATGGGCGAACATGAACACACATTCATGTAAGCTCTATCTCTGTTTCGGGGACAAATTAAGATGAAGCATGATATTTTATTACAATTTCTTTTTGCAACATGTATTTAAACTTAAAAGATCAGCTTGATTTTTGCCAACTGCCAACGGATAAATTTTGAAATCGAAACCCTGTGAAAGTTTAAAACCTCTCATTTTACGTATTGCGTATTGCACAAAAGAGAGCAGAAAAATGAAAACGTGAATTTTGAAATCATGATATTCTGTTCTTTATTGTATGCATGTTGTTTTATGTACAGTATATATATTTGTAACATACAATGTTTGAGCCTTTTTGATAATATTTTTATTTCATAAACGCCTCTCAAGTTACCTGGTTCCTGGTTGAAAAAAAGAAGATGGGGAGTAAAAATAGCATCATACCTTTTTTTTGCTTTCCCCTTTCTCTCCATCTGTGATCTCTGCCATGTCGTGTCTATGAAAGATTATCGAGCTCTTAAGCTACGAAAATACATAATATCTTTTATCTTTTCAAGTTTTCAAAGTGGTTTTCATTTTTTTTTATAGAACATGGAATATGGAGTACAATAAAATATACTATATATTTTTCAGATTTCAGTATGAAATTGATATATCTGTAGGGAATAGGATATTGTGCATTAAGAATTTAGAAATTGAGTAGTTAAAATTGGGTAAGTTGCTCCGAAATTAATAGTTATATAATTATTATTAATATTGGCCCTTGAATTGGAAACATAAAGATTATTTGGCATTTACCTCATGCTCATCCATAATCCATATCGATAACCATAATCTCAACAATTTTCTTTGATTATCCGATTGATTTTAACTTTTAGATTTCCACCCAATTTTCAACCTCATTTCCAATTTGAGATTCCATGTTCTACATTTCCATCTTTAGTAGTTATTATTCCTTTAATATCTTCATCTTGTGTATTGTGTAGAAGGTAGAAGAAGAAGGAATTTCATTTTCATTTTCAAAGACCGCATCATTTGCCAGTTTAGAGCTTCTGGCTGTTTTTTCTTGTTTTTTGGTTTTTACTTGATACGTTATTTAGACAGGAATTGTATTGGATTTTTTTCTGGATTCTTGATTCTGGATATTTCATGTCTGTGAAAGGTAAAGTTGTTTTCCTAATTGCTCTATTTTCTGCTCTTTTCCGATTCCGATCCTGTCAAAATTCAAGTCAAGTCAAATCAAGACAAGACAAGACGAGTTTCGCTCCGTCTCGTCGAAACTCTAAATTCAAGACCTTTTCTTCCACCATTTCTCCAGTCTCTACAGTCTAGAGTCTCGAGCTCCTGCAGCCTTCAGGGTCCTCCAGAATCCAGAAAAATATGAAATATTAAATAATATGGAATAATAATACATTATATAATATATAATAGATGCACCCAAAATCCAAAATATGATGGACTTTTTCCCCTTGTCTTTCTTGCCCCGTGGAGTTTTGAGGAACTAAAACATGAAATAATATTAGAAAAATGTCTATTATTAGTCAATGTATACAGATTACAAACAGTAATTTGAGGGTAGTTTCTCCCTTGTCATAATTGTTCATCTTGAGTCTTGAGTTTTCAGTTTTGAGCCTTGAGTCTAGAGTCTTGTGTCTTGAGGAATCTTCAATGTTCAAATCTTTCAAACTATCATGTTTTTCTAAAAAACATTTTGTAAAAATTAGTAGCAAGAATAAGTTTCCTTTGAATGGAAATTTGTTTTCCGCTCCTTTTCTTTCTTTGATCCACAACTATCATATCATACAAATATAATTTCTCTACATTTTCCTTTATTTTGTGAAAATTAAGAAATTTCACATTTTGTGCATTCATCAAGCAGTCATCCGTCAATAGAAAGCAAAAAGCTATGATACTTTTTGTTTTGCAATAATAAAATTACAATGATAATGTTTTTGTTTGTTTGACGTTTATTATTATGGCAATACAAAGTATATGAAGCCCAAAGTTGAAGTTTGCTGAAGGAGTTACTTAAATTAATTACATCTGTAATCTATAATCTATATATAGTGTGGTATGTGGTAATCTGGTAAATGGTAAACGGTAAATGGTAATGCATAGTTATTATTTTCTAATGAGTTATTATTCTATCACAAGTCATCATTTTATCATGATCATTATGGTACGTAAATATAAGAATACACATGATGTATAATGTATTAAACCTTTGATTGCCATTAATTAACTCATATTATATATTATATAAATAGTATCTGTATACTTTATAGTCAAAGTCAAAGTGACAGTGATATGTCAATTAAATATTTATAATTACACGTTACACATTACACATTCTGCTAAATCTGTCATGATAAATTATAGATGATGATTTTTTAATCAGTGACAAACTTTCTCCTCTGACCGTATCATTTCACGATATACGATATTTTAGACTGATTTTTGCTAAATTTTGAATCTCATGACTCAAGTCAAGATTCACGAATCGAGAGTCGAGAGTTGAGAATACGAGTATAATATTTCAATAAAAATGTAAAAAATTGCACATCTGTAGTGGGACGATTGTGATTGACGGTTATGATTATGAGGATAATAATGGACAATTAAATGAATTAAATGGCTATTTTTTATCTGTTTGCAGATCGGGAAGGCGAATTGTGGATTGTGGACTGAATGAATAAGTTAAGCAATTATAGGACTTAATTTTCCATAGCACATTATTTACAACTTGCGATGTTCACCTATGATGATGATGACAATTGGCAATGGACAATGACTCGACTGCTAAAACTAAAACTAAAACTAAAACTGCCACTTTATTTCGTCTACAATGTACAATACACAATGTAGAATGCAAAGGTCTATTTTGTTAATATCTGTGTACAATCTTCCTCGTCATTTATTTTGTTTTTGTACTATTATAATTAGTGTGATATTACTGTTGACTGTACAAACATTTCTGCGTTTCAACTGTTTACTGTTTGCTCTTTATTATATAGACATTGCAGATTCCTTCAACTGACATGACACATAAACAAAACGTGAAGAGTGTAAACCGTAGAGCTGTAGAGTGTAGAGTGTGGAGGCGAAAGGGGAAATGATAAATGATAAGCGCCATGAACATACCATTACACAGACACATACAACATACATAATACACACATTAACATTTGTAAGGGAAATTAGTGTAAAAGTTTGTGAAAAAGGAGTCTAGAGTCTAGAATCTAGAGTCACTCGTTTTGTTTCGTTCATTTGGTTGGTTCCTTCTTCTCGTTCCGCGTCGAGAGCACAAATAAAACAGGATTTTGTTTCCCAATCGCATTCATTTACCTCTAATCACTCCGGAAATCTAGGCGGCTGACAGGAGAATTAGAAACAATTTCAATTATATCTGTATTACTCTTTACTCGCTCTATGCTCTATGCTCTATGTTCTATGCTCTACGTTCTGTGCTGTCTCCACTCTGTGGAATATCCTTCATCCTTTTCACCATGTAATATCTTCATCGTCATTATCATGTACCGTACTCCATACACCATACACAATCTACACGCACACACTTGAAAATAAACTATAGAAAATAGAAAATATATCACAGCCTGATATTATGTATCAAGTCTTTCATCCTCATCCCTGATAAAAACTACAGAACCCGTGTAAATAAACAAGTGAAACGAAAAGGAAAATGAAAATTTGGCTCATTTCGCCTCATCATCAGCATCATCGTAGAATAAAAGCAAATAAAATGAAGAGCATAAATACTGGTAGTAAATCACAGTTTTGGTGCAATAAAAAATTAGGATGTGGAATAAAAAATAAATTTTATGGGTTTTTTTATCCGTGAACATAGAAAAATATAAAGTATTTTAGTATTTTTAAACATTTAATCATCAATCATCAGGATGTGAAATCTGGGAGAGGAACTTTCTAATTTCTTAAATTTTTCAAAATATCCAAATATCAGCGGTAATTTAAAGCTGTGTCACCCAATAGTCAATCTTCATGCCTTAACATTAGATTTGAATTTGAATTTGGATTTGAGCTTTCCCTTTGATTCATTTTTTCCATTCTAGATTTCAGATTCCAGAGGAAACTGGGAGAAAAAGAAAAGAATGTGAGATGACGAGGATGGAGGATGCTGAGAGGATTTGACTATTTACTATTTATAACTCGGATGGTGGGCTTGTATAATTTTTATCCCGAGATCTAAACCAACTTGAAAATGAGGAACAAAGAAGACCCTGTGCCATCACATCACCCATCACCCATTCCACATCACACTCTAAACTCTACACTCTACACTACACATTACACACTCCAAAATTCAAACCAAAAAGGAAGGAAAAAGAAGGGAAAAATGTATATGAAATTAAGACTGTATCCACAGTAGCGGCTAATGAAGGGCGATGGCGCCTTTTGATAAAATGAAATTATGACTTGACAGCTTCTCTTTTCTTCTTCTTTTCAGTTGGTCTGCACTCCTCAGTTTTCTTCTTCTTCTTCTTCCTCAACAATTATACATTGTACATGTATGTGCCACCAAAGTATCTATAGAATCTAGAATCTAGAAAAGCACAAAAATTCTAAGGGAGAAAACATAAAAACACCAAATATAAAAAATGAAGACGAATTTGACGGTGGCAGTACCAGTGCAGTGCAGTGACGACGGCGTCGACAATTATCCACATTAAAAAGCCTCGTTCTGTTTCTTTTATTCACTTGACTTATTTGGACTAGCATCTAAAATCTAGCATCTAGAACCTAGAACAAGATGTTTCCACAATCCACAATCTACAGAAACAGAAGCAAGAACAAAAAGGTTCTTGTGATCACCCAACCAACCACCGAAAATGCAGGGCACATGCATTTCCTCTTTACACATAATTAAAATATTTTGTACTTTGCAGCCAGATCAAAGATTCTTTGTACATTCTACTTTTGTAGCATTTCATAATGGAAAAGTGGAATAATAGAAAAATGGTCCCAGTTTTAAATGGAATAAACAGGAAATTTTCCACCTGAAATTAAAAATGCATTTAACTCTTGAATGTTGTCATTTTGCTAAATAGGGGCTTACATTTTTGGATCTGACGTTGACTTTGACTTTGACTTTGACGTTTTTTCATGCCTCATAAGTTTTGAATACAAGAAAACTTTCTCATATAAAGGATTTTGGACTTTTCAATTTAAATATTCTAATGAGCTGAGAGCTGAGGTCTTGTGCTGTAAATTGTAAATCGTAAATTGTGCATGAATCTTGGAGACTGGAGTTCTGCAGATGGAAATTCCTGCAAAATGAAGGGTTGAATAGTAAACAGTAAATCGTAAATGGAGTCATTGGAGCAGAAAAATGATTATATTCTTATCCACATTTGTGCTCTATTAAGAAGATTTTCCTGTCGAAATCTCAAGATTATTTGGCTGACTTCCTCCAGATTTTAGATTCTAGATTCTTCTCGGTCAATTTCATTGTACAAAAGTAAAAATATAAATGCAGAGTAAATACGGAGTGGATTTGACGGATTTGACGGATTTGACGGATCAGCTCCAAATTGACAATTGACAAGTGACCAACTAAATATTGTTCTTTTGAGCGTGACATGGGACTTTTGATTTGAGAAAAGCCACACAAAACACGAATAGTAACAATTTAAACAATTTGAACCATTCAAACAATGTCTGTCTTCTCTCTCCATTCTCCATGTTTGTGTGCTCAATGCTCAGTGGAAAAGGAAGAGCGAACAGTAGAGTCATATGTATATTGTGTATGCAAATCATACGTATTTCATATTACACGGCTATTATTTGTGTGTACAATGTACAAAGTACAAGTTTGACTTTTGATGCATGTCTACATGAGTTTACTCACCACAATGAAAGTGACCGCTGGCATTTACACATTTAACACTGAACACTGAAATTAAATTGAAATTGACAAGTTTTCAACTTTTAACCCTATGAACACTACACTGTGGTTTTCACTCTGCACATTGTACATTGTACATATTTAGTGTAGAGCTTTTCCCGTCCCTGGAAATGTAGAATATCTTTGTGTTCGTGTGTATTGTGTATTGCACATTATGTATCAACAATCAAGAGTAGAACAATTTTCAACCCAGAATTTTGTCTATCACATCTATTTTCTATTTGGTTGCCTATTTCAAAAAGCCCCTCCTCAACAAAATACAAGAATGAATGACGCTCTCAATCTTCATTCTTCATCCAGTACAATTTGTGT
The DNA here is from genome assembly GCA_034698265.1 of Sminthurinus aureus. Classification (NCBI taxonomy): domain Eukaryota; kingdom Metazoa; phylum Arthropoda; class Collembola; order Symphypleona; family Katiannidae; genus Sminthurinus; species Sminthurinus aureus. The sequence continues at coordinate 50,927 of JAQGBH010000271.1, read as the reverse complement.
AGATATTATCACAATTATACAATAAAAATTTTAGATTCTGGATTCTGGATTCTAGAGTCTAGATTCAAGAGAAAAGAGAATTCAGTACCGTTTTCTTGTATGCATATGAAAATTGGAGAGAAGAGTTGGACCCTGGAGCAAACGAATAAACACAATACAATATACAATACAACACAACAGGACACATATGATTTACATACACATTTATATGTATCTTTTATCTATATGGAGCTTCTGCTGTTGCTCTTCTTGATTGACATGGACACCTTTGACTCGGAACAACAAAATGTCCAAAATTTTCATTTTCTGTCACTCACGAGTCACACTCAGGATCTGTACTGTACTGTATGTTGTGTGTATCATCCGTCTAGAATCTACAATCTACATGCTATATTCTACATGTAAAGCATGAGCCCCACAGTTCATAGTTCAGTTCATACCTACCACATTCAAAATTCAGAAAAAGATCTAGCGGCTATTCTCTTCTGTTCTTTCTCTATTTCTCTGTGTCTGTGACTCTGTTCTTTCCCCTTTGAAATGAGTGACAAGCAAGCCCCTATTTAAATCCAGGAGCTGATTCTGATTTTCGGCTCTGGTCATGTTCTCCATTGATATTGATATTGATATCCAATTCTATTCTATTCTATTCTATTCCAATCCAATCCAGCACAATACAATTGAATGCCATTCAGAATTCAAAAGCCACTTATCCCTCTTGTTTTCAGGTCACAAAAATCAAATGTGTCTTTGATATTTGGTATTTGGCGTTTGGCGTTTGATGATGTCAAAGTCAAGTCACTTCCGATTTCCGATCCTCAATTCGATTCGATTCGATACTTCATTGTCAATTTGTGTGTTGCGTGCTGTGTTTTGAAACGAACCAAAACAAAACAGAAACAAATGTCCTCGTACACTTCATTTGTACCCAATTTTCACAGCAATCGGAGATAAATCTTAACAATAAATTCAAAATTGGAATTTAGAATTTGGATTTGGATTTTCAAGGCTTGTCACAATTCAGATTACAAACTGTATTCAAATGAACAGAGATCAAACTCCAGATATACACAGACAGAAGCTATAGAAAATAGAAAATAGAAATAGACTACAAGTTGATTTTTACACGATAAAAGTTATCCATAAAATTGTAGCTTCTTCCCTTGAGCATTGAGCATTTGACATTTGAATTTCCTCGTGGAAGAACATCCAACGCCAAAAAAAATACCATAGAGACAAAACGGCGTTGGATGTTCTTCCACGAGGCAATTCATTTGACATTTATAGATTTTCATGAAACCCATGAAAAATTTTGTGCTTATTAGTACAAAAAAATAACAAGGTTGACTTGATTTGATTTGATTCTATTTGATTTGGTAGCCAAATTAATAACAACAATAAATTATAGGTACAGATGGAAAAAAGATGGTTCAAACATAAAAAAATGAATAAATAAATCAGAAATATAAATAAATGGGAATCATTCCGTTCCCTCGCTCATTAATTCAAATTCCCAATACTGGAATACTGGAATATTCCAATTCCAATTGGGATTGGGAAATCTGTATGACCTGTATCTCTCTGCTTAAATTGATAAATACGTCGTTTAGATTTATAGGTATGTTTGGAGTTGGAGTTTGGATGTGGATCACCGTGATAATAATGATGATGATGATGATGTCGAGGGAAGGGGACGACTCCACAGACAAAGAGTCTCCTCCCAAATCTTTTATTTATTTATTTCTTTACAAAAGTGATGCGAGGGAGATGGAGATGGAGATTTTGATGTCGATTTGGATTTAAACAGCAGCAGCATGTACAATGTATGCATTGTGTTTGTATTTTGTATAAGTATAGTTTTGATACTGTGAGTTTGTGAGGAGTGTGGAGTAAAAGCGCATTCTGTATTCTGCATTTACAGATGATATCGAGGATTGAGGATCGAGAATCGAGATAGTCTTACGAGTGTTGTCACTTCTTCTTCTTTTCATCTGTTTATCAGTGTGTATTTTGTATTGTGCATTTATGTATGTGTTTAGTGTAGATGGATATAAATGCAAGTGGATTATTACACAAGGAGTGGTTTATTTCACTCCAACTCGCTTTTCGTAGGTCCCCCTCAACACGATTCACTTGCCTCTTTTTGGATTCGCCTGGCCCGTTCTTCTCTCTCTCTCTCACTTTTCTCTATCATCACTTTTTCATTCTCTCCATCTTTTCCATATGCACATTTTTTCTTTTCACTGATTTTGATTCAAATCACTGTACAATGTAAAATGCATCTACGGATATTTGACTTCAGATACCAAATTGCGTTTAAAAAAAGATTTTGTCACACTAACAATTCAAAATTCAATATTCTAGACTCGAAGCTCTAAACTATAGTCTCTAGACTCGAGGTAATTAAATCAAAAAGCGTGAAAGTCATAAAATATTTGAAACATTGTTAAAATAAACAAAGCTCCATTAAAAACAACAACAACAATAAGAGATTCATTAGAAAATACAAAATGCATTAGTAAAAAATTATCATGTCTCCATTTCCCATCTAAATTCATTGTAAATTATCCTAACCTTTCTTATTTTTCCATTGTTGTCCATTGTCTTTTGTCTAGCTACTGTCTAAATTAGGGTTAACCGGGGGAAATGCGCTTTGGGGATAATTGTGCTAGTCCCAAATTTAACCCATTTATTGTACTTTTTTAGATTTTTCAACATATACACATTAAAGAACTGAATTTCATCTATGCTGTGACCAAATTTCAAGTTTCTACGTTGAGTATTAAGGTCACAGTAAAGGTCAAAAGTCAGTGACTCAAAAAGAGATGAAAATCATCTCAGCGCTCATTCACTTTAACTTGCAATTAAACTTTTAAAACTTCATATTTTCAACTCGGGTTTTTTGTTAAACATAAATTAGAGTAATGACGCTTTTATTACAATTGGAATCATATTTTTATATCCAACCGTTTAATTGTAATTAACTACAGCACAATTCCCCCGTGATTTTGCAGGTATGGGGGAAATGTGCGGAAGTTAATTACAATTAAGTAGTCCATTATTTAAGCAAGTAAATTATCAGAACAGATTTTCCTTAATTCCTAGATAATGTTTGAACCCAGAAACACTTCGATACGGTAAGTTTAAAGGGTTTTATTTAAGATTTAAACTTAACTACGATTTAACTGCGGGGTAATTGTGATGGACATAATTACAGCTAATTTAAAGTATTTTAAAGCCGGTAAAGGCCAAAAATACAAATAATTAGTCCCCTTGCAAATGTTTTGGTGAAAAATTTAGTCAACAAATTATTTTAAACTACATTAATAACAATTTTAAATGAGATCCTGTGATCACAACCACTAACATTGCTATTAAAGTTAATTGCGATTAAGGGTTTAAAGACTTGGACTCGTTATTGTTGTAGATGCTTTCTACAGACAATTTAAAGTATTTTAGAGTCCACTTTTGTTCAAAACAATTGAGTTTTACCTGCGTAATGAACAATTTAAAATGTTAATAATGTTTTTTTGTCGACCAGCACAATTTTCCCGTGTACGTATGTACACAATGCATTAACTCTACTAGCACATTTCCCCCGTTCTTGGGGGAATTGTGCTGTACAAATCGTTCCTTAGTAATAAGTTAATTACAATTAAATGGTTAAATGTGTGCATTTAAGATTTTGCACACTTATTCTATGATAAATTTCCTATGGATTGATATTAAAATCCTTTCTGAAAAGTTAATTTTAATGTATTTTATTTAATGCTAAAGGTTGAGGTGCCTAAAAATACAGCACATTTCCCCCGGTTAACCCTATGCATAAAAATGTCAATTAGAGACGGATCTTGAAGATTCAAGATTCAAGACTCGTGTATCAAATGGGAAATGAGACATTGTAAAAATTAATGTTTGGAAAAATCACACACATCAAACTCCCTTTAACGAACTCAAGTAGACTGACCTAGGAGAAGTTGACAAAATTAGATAAAATTAAACTAAACCAACGCAACTCAACTATAAATTTAGACTAGTGATTCTTCTAATGTAAAATGTAAATAATAAAAATCTCCGTCTCAATTGAGTAATAATAATAAAGTCAAATATCAAATATCAAAAATTGCATTGTAAATAAAAAAGGCAGACGATGACTTTTGAGATTTGTGATAAAATTTATGAGTTTATTTACTCCGTTTTCAATTCTGTGTCAGTCAAAGCAAAATGCATATGCATGTATCATATATTGCATTGAGCATTGGGCACTTGAGACTTGAGATAAGATGTTTCGGCTTGCATCCTCAACGTTCAACATTCAACATGTTTGTCTTCTGTGTTGTGTTTACGAATATTATGTCTGGTTCAACTTTTCTTTTTTTCAAGCCCAAAATTAAACCCAAACTTCTTGATCCTTGATTCTTGATTCTTGATCCAAACAGAGGATACAAATGCATTATGCATTACAAAGATGACTGATACAAGTTGACGCCGACAGCCACCCATCTCCACATGCACATTTAGACTTGAGATTTTAGATTTTAGACACAAAAGACCCTTGTCTTGCATGCAAGCTCAAAGCTCAAAGTGCACTGTTCACTGTGCACAGGAAGATGGAAAAAGATGACTAAACTGTAGTTAAATGGGTATTTATTAAGCTCTCCCTCTGAGTTAATTAGACACACACACACACATTTCGTCTATACCTAAATAAAAGTATGCACTTGATGCCTTGTTTTTGGTTTTGTTTTTGGTTTGGTATGTACTTGGAAATTTAAAGCTAAAAGTATGAGGTCTCAGGTGGTTCAAATATTTTTTAAACAGATGAATGCTTAACTCTTAGTTTACAATAGAACCTGGATTTTGCTTTCAAACTCCAGCTTTCAGCTTTCAATCATCACTCCAGGTCTCCACTCAGTAAATGAATAATTAGGAAACCAGAAAATCTGGAATCAGTTGAATCTTGAATTGTATTAATGTATGAAGAATTGAGACATGACATGGGAAATAACTTTATTATAAGTTATAATAAATCCATTTGTTCTTCACCTTTATTTTCTCACCGCTCCTTCTCACCACTCACCACATCTTTCATAGTTCATAGTCAATCGTCAAGTTAAATGATTTTAGGAATTTTTCTTTACATGTTCCGTAGGCTGTAGAAAATAGGCTGTATTTTGTAGATATATTGTGGTTTAAAAATAATACAGATATTGCCGATTCTGAAAAGAAGGAAATTCTCGAGAAAAAATAAAGTTTGTTTCCACTCCGTTGTATTTTGTGTGGTGTAGAGTATAGAGTGTAGCGTTTAGAGTTTCATATTTTATGTGTATTGTATAATTGTAGCGTAATTGTAATGATTATTACTGGTCCTTTGTGCTTTGATCATATCATAATATCATATCATATCGTAGTTTCGTGCAATCTTCAATCTTCATTCTGTACAACGTACAAGGTAAAATGTTCAGTGTAAAATATTTTGAGTCTTCGGGCACCAAACATCGAGAATCGAGGATCTAGAATCGAGAAGACATGTAAAATGTACAATGTACAGTAATACAGAGAAGAATTTTGTAAGAAAAATAAAGTACCATGAAAAAAACGATAACATATTAGTTATTCCATGTTCTGTAAGTATATCATGTTTTGTGTATTATATGTTGTGTATTATGTACAGAAAAAGGCAGTTGTTAGAAAAATTGGTTTATAATAACTCAATTTATACAGTGGGAGGAAAAATAGAGGTGCAGATAGAGAGAGAAAGAGAGAAGGAGAAAGAGGGGAATTAGACATTGCGTGAAATGTAATTAGTACCTTTCAATTTGACGAGAAGAGAGAGAGAGAGAGAGAGAGAAAGACGGAGAGAAACAACGAACAAACGAATAAACCAAGAGCGAATGAAGAATGAAGGAAAAGGTAACTACAAGAAATTTTGTTGAAATGGCTGACTTGAGTCTGAGTTTTGAGACTTGATTCTTGAGCATGTTTCATGAATATCAGGAATCATGTGTTATGTGTTGGTATGATGTATGATATGCTGTGTGTGCTTTAAAAGAGATGCATGAAAACTGAACATTGAACATGATGAATAAATGTAGAGAGAAGGACACGCGAAAAAACCGTCGGATTTATGTACATATAAAACAAAGCCAAAGCCATACCAAAGAAACGATAGGAAAGAATGAAATGGGTCGGTAATCTTGGATTCTTTTCACACGTCGTAAAATCTCCTGAAAGGTCATGTAAGCCAATGGGGAAAATTAGCCATGATTATACATGAGTACATATACATACTCATGATTTGCAGTTATGGATGAAATATTCTAACTACAACAAATTCTCTTTTTCTCCTCTCTCTTTTGCTCACCATTTTTTATACCTGCACATTATTAGGGAATAAAAACCTTTATTTTATTATACACAATATTGTGTACTCCCACCAAACTCGGAATTAGACTTGTGTATTCGAATTTTGACATGGATTTGGATTTGGATTTGGATTTTTCTCCACCGATAAGAACATTATTAAATACCCCATTTTCGTGTGTAAAACAGAAAAATAGAGAAACCTGCATTTAAATCCACTCGTAATATTAATGCATAGGCTATGCGCTGAATCCGAAGCCGAATTCGGCGGCTTGCCTTTTATTAATACATGAAATTGGTTCGGTTTGGTTTGCTTGTATTGTGGATTGTGGACTCTAGACTCTAGACTCTAGAATCTAGAATCTAGACTGTGGATTGTTGATTGCATGCTCAATGCTCAGTTGTAATGCTACATACATTTTAAAATGAACTGGTGAACATGAAACGTATTTGTATAGTTGTTTGCATGCCATGGTTGTTTTCAGTCTACAAACTATTCCCTACTCAATACACACGTTTCACATCCAAGTCGCTTAGTCAGCCCATCCATCTCTATTATATTTCAGTTTATTTTACATACACTCCTCAAAAATAAACCTGAGAGCTTTGACTTTTTTATTTATTTATTTATTTATGAACAGACCAACTGTGGCAAAAATGTGTAGCCGCGTATTTGTATTTGTACAATGTGCAATGTACACACAATGCATTATGCATCATTCATGATTTTACACTGGAAAAAGGTACAGTCGAATCATACTCTCTTTTTTTCCTTCACGACAATGTTGATGTTGATTTTGATGTGCCCTCGAGCTTTAAGACTCAAGAATGCATTTTATAAACAATTACAAACATTTCGTATTCTGTATGATTTCGCCGCAAAATATTCATCGACTGTCTGCAATCAACAATCAACACAGACCAACAAAAGAGATGCAAGAAAATTTATCTGGTCTAATCGTAATCGTAATGCAATTACATGTTACATATTGACAGTGGCGGCTTCACATTTGTAGTCAAAGCGGAATGACGACTACAACTACAACTAGGATTTTGACTACTTCATGTCAAGTCTAAAATGTCATGTCAACTGCCAAATCTGAGGTATGAAGCTGTGAACATTTTGTTCTCATCTCGTTTCTTCTCTCAGTCAATCAGTTTTGCATAATTTTATTCTCACTACTGAATATTTTGGTTTTATTCTACTAAACGTTTTTATCTACTCTCGTCAACCTGTATATCTCGGTCTACTGTCGGCTATCAAATTACAATAGAAATCGATAAAACGTCCTTTAACACAACATACAGCCTTTTTGCAGTATTATTTTTACTCTGCAAATACTAGGTAGAAATTAGCTACTAGCTTCCTTTTGCAATTGCATTTGTCTTTGCCTTTTTTTAAATGGTCTGCTGTAAACATCCTCTTTTTAAAATAACTAGAAACTAGAATCTAGAATCTAGAGTGAGAATACGAAGCCGGAACTTGAACTTGTATCCAAATTTTTATTTGTATGTTGGTCCTTTACAAATGATCATGCTGAAACTGTATTATATAAAAAGAATAGCCTGTACTCTATAGTGTATAGAGTGAAGAGTATAAACTCTAAACAAAAAATATGATACAAAGTAAAAGATATAGGTTGTAGGATAGATGCACAGTTGTGTAGAAAATAGGGATTGGGATTGCACGCAAGGGGGTGGAAACAGTCTTTCAAAATTTGACGAGTTATTTCTTATTTTTTAAGTACCTAAATTATTCAACAAACGGCTTCGCTCCTTTTCTATAACATTTATATGTATCATCGTATGCGTATAATATATAGCCGTGTGTTAATATAAAAGATACACGTTATAAAATACCTTGTATTATGTAATCATCATGAAAACTTTTTATAACAATATCATCAACATCATCATCAACATCAGCTCTGTCTATTTCTCAAGTTGAAACTGAAACATCAATTTCCGTAGTACATGAAATATACAGCTAATAATATTATTTATTATTTTTATATGAACTCATGTATCGTGTATCGTGTATCGTGTGTATTGTGTATCGTGTACAATTGATATCTCCCTAAAGATCTTTGTAGCTTTTCCTTTAAAATTTGAAAACTTGGAAACCCAGAAATTTGTACATTGTGCATGCTTTAAATCTCAAAGCTCAAAACTCAAAACTGAGACAGACGGACTGAATTGTTCCTTTTGAGAATGGATAAAATTATTGTTGTAAATTGTACATGTAACAACCTAATTGCAATTACAATTTACAATTTTCAATTTTGTCTTCTTATATAATAAATAATATCAGTATAGGAATCGCTATTACTTAGCCCTCTTGTTGTTCTTGTTCTTGCCCTTGTTCACTGAATTTTGGATGTGAGTGAAGTGTGTAGTGTGGTACAAAATGCACACAATATCTTGTGTGAATGATGCATATTGATATACATGTAGAATTAGACTAGATACAAAAAATGCAGAATGTATAACACAAAACTTGTTCTCTTTTCGTTTTTCGTGAATAGTTCAGTTTTGTCTTTTCTTCTGTTCTCTTGTTTGTTTTTACTTTTTGCGGAGTTTATTGATAATTGATAATAATTGAAGATATTTGAAACAAATAATAAATAATATGATGCAATCGTGATAGAAGCTGATAGTTCATCATTTATGTTTATTTTCTATGATTGAGTTACTTTGAAACAGGAAGGAAAATTTGTACAGTAGATCAATGTTCTAAGATCTAAGATACACACATGCGGGGGTGCGAGGTGCTGGACATTCAAATACACAACACTCAAGTTTTGTATTATGCTGGATGGAAAAAATCTTTGAAACATTCTATTATACTAGTCGTGTACAACACAGACAAGTGAGTCAGTCACATTCACACAGAGAGAACATCCCTTTCTCATAAAATCCTCTAATTAGCTCGCAAATGCTTATGGTTTAGATTGTAGATTTTACATACTATAAAGATTAAAGATACGTACATTCGATACGAGGTACAAGTAAAAAGTACAGAGTACAGACCAAGGCGAATTGTGAATTGTGTGATGCGTACTATTGTGCTCTATTTTTTTATCTGTTGCAGTATTCATGAAATGACAGTCTTAAGTCATAAATAAGTCCTCTCCATTGATAAAAAAAAGCGTCCAATTTCCTCTCCATTTGAAATGTAAATGCAAAATTAAAGGGGATTTTGGTCGTTGTACCTATAAGCTTTTTGCATAAGAAATAATAAGTGAGCAAAATACGAAATGAATGCGGAGGATACAGACGGAAGAGCAAAGTTCAAAGATCAAAAGGTAATAACTGACTAATGCCTTTGCCATTCACAATTTTTTTGAAAGCTCATTCAAACGTTGGATTTTCCTATGGGATTCTTATTCATATTTGTATTCGTATTGCTTTACGTTTAACTCTTTGTTTATTATTTATTGTGTAGTACATGAGAATTGAGGATGGAGGATGGAGATACGTTTTAACAATGAGATTTTTCAATGGTCACTGTACTTAAGACTACAACAAAAAGCGTCCACAGCAACTTCCCTTTGAATTTTTTCAACGTCCTCCTTAATTTTTCTTCCCCTGCCCAGGTAAATTAAATTAATAAGCAGTAAAGAAGTAGTAAAGCATAATGTAATAAGTAGTAATTGCACCATAAACGTTTTACACAAAGTCTATAGTCCACAGTCTATAGTATATTGTCTATACTGTCTACAAAGGACGTTGTTTGATTTTGTAGTCTGTATTTTATTTTATTGTGATGTAATTCCATCATTATCAATTTTTATTTCATTTTACATTGTCATCATAACGAGGTTGAGATTAATATTGTTCCAGATATTTTCCACAGAGTTTCTGTGCTTTTGCCAATCTGAAATCTGAAATACTTGGTAAAATATCATGTATCATATACAAAAAGCAACTCGTAGAAAATATCTAGCATAATATTCTAAACTCTAGATTCTACTACTTTAAATTTTACATTACAATAGCTTGTTTTATTTGTACTTGGGACAAAGAAGTATCAAAAGATCGTATAATCTGGTTGTTTAGCAAAAACACATGTATACGAAATGTTTGAGGCTCAAATTAAATAATTAAGGCATAGTCAATAGTTTGAACATTTACCATATTTACTACTTTCAATCCCTTTTATCTTTTATCCCTTTTTATTTAATAATTGTAATAGGCTTTATTTTCCCAGTATTTACACACACGTTTTTATGTTTTATGTCCTCTTATAATTTTTACTTGACTTTTAGTACAAAATACAAAATAGACAACTATAGTATAGCAATGTACAGTGTGCAGCGTAAAATTCCCAGGAATCATCTACTTTGAAGGATTAAAACTTCTAACTTGCAACATTGTACAAACTGAATGAGGTACATAAATATTTAAATAATTCCATCAAAGGACCATAGCGACATAAAAAGTTATGGCACTACACACTACACACTACACTCTATACTCTACACACAGTAGATGAAGTATAAACGTTTGACCCTTTCATAGCAAAAATATATTAATATAATGAACAGTGATTGACATGTACCTACATGATTTAAAAAAATGACAAAAACACAACATACAACTTACATGTATACACTAATAATCCAGCATCATACATCGTAAATACTTGGAATTAGAAAAAGACGGCTTATTTCCATGTTCAAACAAACAAAACGCTGACATTTTACATGTAAATATAATACATTTATCTACATTTAATGATGAGGCAAATGAGCAATCAACTGTGAATATTGTTGGATAAGCGGATTTTAATTTCAGTAATTTTACATCGTTTCTCATTTTCAAAGCCTTTTATCTTTTATCTCTCTCTCTCTCTCTCTATTTCTCTCTCTCGCTTTATTTTATACCATTTTCCTATCGTTAATCGTTATGTTCTGAGATCTGTGTTTCTACTTATGTGACTGTCTCAAATACATTTTGTAACTTTGTATCACATCTTTTATCTTGTGTGCAGTATGTAGTATGTAGCAAATTGCCTATAAAATATAACATGAAAAATAAATAAAAAAATGACTAGTAAATACATTACGAATTACGAGGATTGACGTTGATAAAAGCTTAAAGTTTTTCAAAGTAGTTGGTAGTTGGATAGTTTAATTCCCATTTCGGATGAGTAATTGGATTGGATGAAATGTTAAATAAGGTCGACAGACTACTTTACTAATAATATTAATATTAATAACAACTATGATGATGCTTATATATATTAAATGTCATAATATATCTAATGTGTGCTTATAAAGAAAATGTTGCCATTTGCCATGTAAGTTTGGCGTCAGCCCACTCAACCATTAAATGCAGAGTGTAAGTAGTCAGTAATGAGTCTTTTAGCTGTTAAAACTGGAAATAAACTTTAAATTATTATTTATCAGAAGAAAATAAAGTAGATTATACGCACAAAATAATTTAATGAGAGTCAATCATGTGATGCATATTGAATGTTGATGCATAATAAAAATATGGTGACATTTCATTTAATGTAGCAACTTGCAACTTGTATGTGTTGTATGCTGTAGATTTAATACAGCTATTTACGAATATTACGAATATTACGAATATTAGTTGATAAGTATGAAAATTGGAAAACCGTACGTACAAACTCTACGACTAATGATGAAGGATGGTAAATAAAGCCGATTGTCTATAGTCTATAGTCTATCTTGCATGTATTTTGTTTATACCGAATTCTGCAATCGAGAATTGAGAATCTACAATTTAATTACTTGTAAAGCGGGTGGATAAAGAATAAAGAACAAAGAGTACATGTTCAAAAGTGAAAGTTGTCCAATGTGGAATCCTCTTTTCCAAGTTTTTTTTATTATCAGTCTAAAATCAAAGGATCTTCCATTTACAAATACAAAGACTCTTTCATAGGCAAATTAAGCATAAAAAACTTTCCATAGAAAGTAATTTACTTTACACATATAGTAGGCGACCCTTTGCTTGAAACAAGTCAAAAACGAGATATATATAATATATGTGTGCATGAGGAAAACTTGAGAAAACAATCCAATTAGTGGAATCGGTGACCTTTGTTCTCCCTTTCAAAACGTTTGCTCTGCATTCTTCACTCTTTACTCTTTGTTCTTTAATCTTTGTCGTCATCATCATCATCATCATCATCAGTGTCGTCATCATTGTTTTTTCATGTCGAGGGTTTGTCAACTGTGCTGTAGATTCTAGGTTCTAGATTTGTACAGACTTCAGACAACAGACTTTGTCCTCTTTTCCTTTGACAAATTCACGGAAACAGCAAAGAGTGCTCATTGTGCAGTGTACAGTGTGGAGACAGAAGCATGGAAAATGGAAAGAAGAGGGAGAGTTTTTGGTGCGGACTCTGAGCCTTTGAATGTGAATGTGGATCTGAAAAGTAGAAGAAAGGAACCATGTGTCACTTATTAAAACGGGCGCCATGGAGACTAGCCTTATTTCATGGATTGCTGGAAATGCAATGGCTCTACACAGAGAATTAACGGAGAACGGAGAAGACTCCGAGATGACGAAAACCCAGAACAAAATCTCTGTCAATCTATTTATACTTGTACACTTACAAATTCGATACGAATACATGTCTCTAGTCTGTACAACCTAAGTACAGTTGTAGAAGAGCCAAATGTAAAACCAACACTATTTACTCTTTACTCTTTACTCATTTCATGACCCGCAAAATAACCTGTCTCGTCTCTTCTCCTCTCTCAAATGAGAGTCAATCACCCGAGTCTCAAAGGGGTGAAGCCAAAAACCAATCCAATCCAATCCAATTTTCAACTGTCTCTTTCCATTTTCCACTCTTCTTTTCCTCCTTAATACCATTTCATTTTACACAGTAGTTTAAAGTGCAGTGCACAAAGCATGAAATGAGCTAATTGCTCAACTTGATCTCACGTAATTTTGCCTCTTATTTAAACATTTGAATTTTCTTGATGTCTATTTTTAAGCATTAAGCAACCTACAAATGTTTTGAGTTTTGAGTTTTATTCAGATTTCAGCATTGAGGCTTCATGTTGAATAAATATCCGAAAACCTAGAGGAAACTTGAAAATGTGTGTATTTGAAATTACTGTGATTAGTAATTTGTATAACATTTGAATTTTGAATATATGACGGGCTTTACATGTACAGAAATATTCTGGTAGTAGCTCAAATTCCAGTACAGTATTTTTGACGTGGTTGTAGACGGTAGACTGTGGACTGGATTTGGTCAGAAGTCACAAGACAATTTACGATGACACTCGACATAGTATTTTACCATGCACAAATGAATCCTCACACAAATTTACACTTGTTCCATGTTCCATGTTCCTCACAAGAATTTACAAGGAAAAGGAAAAGAAAAACTCGAGTTGTTTTTACAAATAAAGTCAATGTGTTAAGGTCAAGTTGGTTTTCACTTTCCTTTTCATTTTGGAGTTCAGTTCAGTTGGGAATTGGGAATTCCCCCTTGAATTTTTTGCTGGAATTTTCAGTCCTCGATTCTTAAATCTCAAATCTCAACCAAACTGAACTTTGTATGTACATACATTGTACATAGTTTTTAGCTTGTTATTCTAAAGAAAACTTCTCTCTTTCTCTTTCATGTTCATTGTGGATTCTAGATTCTAGGTTGTAGGTTGTAAATGGAGCCGTCTGCCTAATCATAAAGTTGGTCATCCGAAAAAAAGAAGCAAAAAATTTCAAGTCCTTGCCTCTTTTTTGCTCCATGCTCCATGCTCCATCCTGACTCCTGACTCGTGACATATGTACGACTCTTGCACTTGCAGTTGCATTGATTATTGAGCATTGAGCATTCAGTTTTGAGCTTTGAGCTTTGAGCTGCACGCTCTACATAGTCTCATCTTTATGATGACACATGTAAATTAAACTGCCTCTTTTCTCCCTCTGCATCTTGGTCCTCTGATTAAATTAATGTTGACACACAGATGAACTACTGTACTGACACTGGCCCTGGCACTGGGAAAATTGGACCTGGAGAAGCAGAAAAAATCCAGTTGGATAAATAAATAAATAAATAATAAACAGTGATGACCTCGTGGTTTGTTGTAGACTTGTATCATGTTGGCATGTTGGTGTTGGTGTTTGTACACACACCACAATGCCGTACATCGTATATCATACATCATACGGCGTACAATACGGTTTTTGGGAAAGTGAATTGACCCTCGTCAACCTTTGGCGACATGGATCCATAATCCATCCAGACGTCAAAATCAAAATATACAACATACACTCCAGAATAGATACGTAGACGCTCTTTCCACTTCCAGTTTCCAGCTCAGTCTCGGACTAATGTGTCTAATGATACATTTTACTATGAAAAACATTGTTTTTTCCCATTAACTGTGAAAGAGCTTTTGATACAGCCGAAATTAATACGAGCTTTAGTGTTAGCATTTGGTGTTTAGTGTTTAGTGTTTGGTGATGTTCCACTTGATTTTGATTCTGAAATTGGGATTTTCTACTCCAATAAATCCATCTCTTCTTCTTCTGTGGAGTTGGGGAAAGTAAAAAAATATCTATGTCTAGTGTCTAGTGTCTAGTTTTTAGTTTCTTGTTTGCAGTGTCTAGTGTTTAATGATGTGTACACACGAAGAAGAACATGATGAATAAATAAGAGTTCATGTTATGATATGATTTGATGTGATATCTTCATGTCCATTTTCATGGGTATCAAACTAAATTATCCTTTATGGCGTAATTTATTATTTGACCAGCTCCAACGATGCTTCAACTTTAGTTTCAGTTTCAGTTTCAGTCCTCTTTTACTACTTTTAATAAAGAGCGGTCAATGATTGAAGGAGCCAGAGCCAGAGCCAGAACCAGTGTCCGAGAAAAAGCAATGTCTTATCGTCGGGCAATTGCCATCGCCAATGTCTGTCTAGTGTATAGTGTCTACTGTCTACATTCTACAATCTACATCAGTGCATAATATTATATTGCGTGACTTGGGAGATATCAAAATGTTACGGCTTTTTCATTCCGTCCCTCCGTTTTTCTTTTTTATACGAGTCAGTCGTTGTGTGTTAAGTGTACAGTGTATAGTGTATAGTAGGCACTAGACGAAACACATGAATGAAACATGAATGAGTTGCATATTGAATCGGAATTTGTTTGTTTGGGCCATATTGACCTATTATGATATCTATGAATTGAGAATTGAGAATTTAGAATCGAGAATCGAGAATGGAAAACGTAGAATGAAGCATGGAGAAAAGAGCCATTAAATATTAGGAAATAATTTGCAGCAATTCAAAATTTCCTCCTTTGTCCACCTATCTAAACTCTAAACAAATGCCTATCAAACCCAACATCAATATCAATATAAATTAAATTAAAAGCTGTATGTAAACTATGTATGTAGAATGTAGATATGCGGCAAGGTACACAACAATAAAAGCGAGGGCGTACAAATTTTTTTACATAGTACTCACAAGACGGTTCATATTGCTTTCAAGCCAAAATTAGACTTTTCTCCAATTCTTTTGCATAATAAATTAAACTCGTCTGTTGTCTCGATTTCAAGCGGGAAATGAGACATGCAATCCAGTATCCACAATCCACATGATATTTACTACATAAAATGTACATTGTACGTTGTGCATTGTGGATTACGAACAATGTACTACAACTGCACATGCAAGTCAACGTATTATGTAGACAAACAAATATGGGTTGTGAATACAGAATTTTCGAGGTCAAAAATAACAAAATAAATAAACAGCCCGATGCTGCTGACTTTTCTTATACAGAGTTCTTGTCGTTTTTACTTTGTTTATTCTTGTACGTTTGACTTTGCTAGCACAGTTTACACACAATTTAACATGCAGTGAAAGAGTTTTCCCTCTCTAAAATCGATTGGAAAATAATTTTACTACGGAGAGAATCAAGAATCAAGATTCGTCTCAATAAACTTGAAAAATGAGGATTTGAGTGTTAAAACTCCAAAATCCAGAGCTGAGTTCAGAATTGTGTATTGAGTAGCAGTTTCTTTCTGTGGCCCTTGACTCCCTTTCACTTCCCGCCCGTCCACAGTTTACAGTTTACAGACAAATATAAACATTAATAAACATGCAACGAAATTAACAAGCGAGGAGTTTAATGCATTAGTAATGAAGCGCCAGCAAAATATCTGAATATCTGTCTTTGTATCAAGTAATATCCATAACTATTTCTTGTGCATTGTACACGAATGTAAATGAAAATGAATTGCATACATCTATGATCTACGATATTGTGTACATTGTACAATATTTCCTATTTACCTTGCACTTCGTACTACTGTTTTGCTGTCTGTATGCGTAGACGTACAATGTACACGAACCTGTTCACTATCCAATGCTCATCATATGTTCTTTGGAGTAGGTATTCTGTTCTGATCGTCTCCTCATTTATAATGGATGACGGATGACTAGACTGAACTAGACATAGTTAGTTTGTGGACATTGAATAGCTCTGCGATTACTCGGAAACTAGGTACCGTTTATTTTATTATTATTTTGTTGCTCTCTCTTTATGATTTTGGCTGTCTTATTGCTTACGGCTCCTTGTCTTTTGTGTTTTGGTCTGGATTGGCTTGGCTTGACTTGACTTGACATGACATGAATTTTGGTCTTATTGCAGTTTTGTTACATAATATGGACGGACGATACATGTCACGTTGCATGTGTGCATTTCTTAGAGGACGTGAGAATCAATTGATGATAATGACAGTGTGGACACTAGACACTGGACACTGCATATTATGATATGAAATGAACAACTCATCGTCACACAAAATAGTCCATTCACTCACGTTTGTTTCTTGGTGTTGTGTTTGTGTAGCACATCATTTATAAGTCAATTACCCAATTCACAATATCACACTGCTGAAATTGACTGCTCAGCTCGACGCTCGTTGGCACAAAATTAAGTGCAAACGTCTGTGTGACGTTTTGATCGACATTCAACATTCTACATGGCTACATGGACATCGAAATTACATGACTCGGTAAAGACAAAGAACAACAACAACAACACAAACGTCAAATGACCGTAATTATTTTGATGACTATTTTCACTCCTCTGTCAACAGGAGCTAATGACAATGACAATCATAATGATTTTTTAAATGCAATTTTATTCTAGGAAATTGAATAATGGATCTTGATTCGTCTTTCTTGATTCTTGAACTTTGAGTGTCTACAGATTATGGATTACAATAATATTTATTATTTATTATGATGACCATTGTAAACGAGAATAAAGTAAATGAAAGTAAGTATTAGGCATTTAAAAGGATTAAAAGTACACACTGGAATAAATAATACATTATACGTAATACAAAATGGACATTAGGTAATGAACTGGTAACTGGTAAACTGTACACTGTGAAGCAATATAATACTAATATTAAAGATAGATGAAAAGGTGAGAGATAGAGGATGGAGGATGATGATGATGATGGAGTGTAGTTTGTACATGTATTATAAATTAGGGTTTAGATTTTCCATATTGCAAAGCGTGAAATCGATGAGATGCTCTTGTGAATATAGCGATAATTGGCTATGACAACTTGGCTTCCCACAATAAAAAAATATGTTTTAAAGTACTCTCTCTGCACAATAGACGACTAGTGTATCCATCATACGTAATCCATCCGTATACTTTTGTGTGCATGTAGAATGTACAGAGAGAGAGAGAGAGAGAGAGAGAAGAGGGGAGAAACCAAAAAACGCATCTTGAAAAACGGTCAATTCATTAAATCCATGCCATGCCACACCATTCTGCTACATGCTACATGCCACACCACTACTTGTTCAGCTTTTCTCTCTTTCTCTTTCTATTGCTCTTCTTTCTCCCTCCATCTCCATCAAACAACCATCAACATGAACAATATCAATATGGACATGAAACATGAAGTAAAGCACCATCAACAATCAACATCATACATCATGAAATGATATTGTTCCAGTTCACTTCATTCTCTCTACTTCATACTTGATACTTGATGTTTGGAGTTGGGAGCTTTGATGCGTACCACTTGAAACCAGTGCACAGTTTAGACTTTAGAATTTAGACAAGAGACGGGATGCAGAGACTTTTGAAGGTAGATTTTAGATTTGTCTATTCAAAACTCATAGCAATAAGTACACACTATAATTTAATATCCCATTAAAATTCGGACCATTTCTACCATCTAAATTCTATTCACATTCAATATTCTCTGTACATTTGTGGAATATGGAATATGGATAATAGCAAATGTTTTTGAAAAAGTGTAGTCAATACAGGAAATAGTCAACCTTGTACACACAATACGCAATCCACAATCCACAATCCACAATTCACAATGCAAAACGTCACAGAAAGAAAAAGAGTGCAATAAAACAAGTTTATGATCTATAATCTTGATACTTGAGACTTGAAAAAGCAGTGGCTTATTATTATTATGCGATACATTGCACAAATTTGCTTACATGTCCTTTTCTCACCATTTTTCTAGGACGTATTTTTTATTTTTCATGCACACTTTAGTTTACTCTTGATTCTTCTTTCTAAGAAGTATTTGATGTGTATGAAAATGTACATGTAAACTAATTACGTAGATTATGAAAATTTATGAATTTTATGAATTATGAATAACGAATCATGTAAAATTTGGACTTTGAAAAAACTCGGGATCTCGGCCGGTGGAATAAAAGAAAGTAAATTTTAAAATGAGCTACGAATTACAAACTACGAATAGTCGTAAATGGGCATAATTTTTTATTCAGAATTTAGACAGTTTGCTTTTATTTGCATAGGCTTTATTTTTTATTTTTTACATGCATCTGTTATTTGCATTTTGAAGAAAAGTAATTTTTTTTACTAATGACTAATGACTTGGTTAGTCAGGGTAATATTTTATTATTTATTATACAATAGACACTTGGCTACGTTTTTTCGATACACGGATAGTTCATGTGAATGAATGCAATTTTTCCAGGAGTTTAAAGAGAACTGGATAATTTTGGTCTGGATGCAGGAGAATTACTGTGATGAAGAAGGAAGTCTCCACTCGACTCGGAACTCCAAACTCGAAACTCAAAATTGGAAACTGGATGCTAGATGCGTGAAGTATGAAGTAAGAAGAAGAGCTAATGGAAAAAATACTTTACAAATAGACGATTATGAACTCACAAACAATAAATATGATAAACAAACACCCAGATGCACACTGAACACTAAACAGACGGATTATGGATTACGGATTACGAATATAACATAATAAAATGAATACAAAATAACATAATATTATATAATATTTAATGGACAATGGATATGGAAAACCCTTGTGATTATGAATGACTGGATGGATGAATAAGTGAATGGATGGGTGAGTGAATGAAGGAGCACAAATGGATGTTTTAAATGTTATTATTGATGTGAGTAGGTACTAAAGAAGATAAATAGAAAAGTACAGAGAGAAGATGAGTGAAGAGCTCAGACCAAACTAAACCTAACCAAAGCAGACGAGAATAGACCACGAACAGTGATTTTTATTTAAAACTTCCTTTTGTGACCATATTAATGTTGATGTTACGTGTAACGTGTTATGTGCACTTGAAAAGAAAGAAAGAGAGATCTATTAGGCTTCATTATGCCGCATTATATCATATTGAAAAAAGTATAGTGTAGAGTCTAGAATATTTATAGAATTTAGAGACAACCCGTCGGTGGTCCCTTTTCCTCCCATAATATAATATTTTACATTCTACATTAATATTTATCTCCTTATTTATTATAGTCACAATCTACAATAATCTGTCATAAATAAACCATATGCAGAAAACGAAAAGGAGGACAAAATTCCTGCTTTGTAACATTTTTCTTGTCAACTGTCGATTGTCGATTGTCAATAAGCTTTTAGATTTTAAATGCGCCTCTCGTTTTTCTAGTTTTCTAGTTTCTCCTTAATGGGTAATCCACGAACAAAATATAATAATAATTTTTTCTGTCTCTAAAGATTCAATGTACAATGTACAGGAAAAAATTGCCAAGAGGTTAAAGAGCAGCAAGGTGGTTGAAAATGAGGGGATATTTTACCTTCATTTTTGAGTTTTGATTTCGGCAGATGCTCTCAATTCTGAATTTGCGGCAAGATCTGGATAAATAATATAATAATAATATAGTGAGGATGATAATACATTGATAAAATGGGGAGGTTCTTTTGACGAATGACAAGTTTGGAGGCTGTGACAAAAATCAAAAGCAATATGAACAATATGAATATCGTCGATGGAGGTCTGAAGCTCTCAGCTCTCAGGTACCGCAATATAATATTCAATATTCAATAGTCAATAGTCGATACTTCAATGTTAATATGTTGGATTGGATTGGATGGGATGGAAAGTAGCACGAGAGGACATTATTTATTTGTCTACCTACCATGCCCTTAAATTTCTACTAATTTCTCTATATTATTATTATTATTATTTATTATATAAACTGTTTTCAGTATCCAGTATACAGTACCCAGGTCTTTGAATTTCAACTTTTCAATGGGAATATTCTCATTCAATCTCCTGGTAAAAACTCCGCCTTCTCCCAATTCCAAATCTAATTCTACACTGCAGATTCACATTCAAAATTGAATGGAAAATGGAAGAATATGGAATATGGAACAAGGAACACGGAAAAACGTCCAAATTGAAGTTAATGGATCGCTCTTCAAATCCAAATCCGAAGCCAAAGCCAATTCATCTACAATCTACAACCAAAACAACAAGATGCAGTACTTTTGCCTCTTTTTTCATTCTCTACTCTCATTGTCCAGGAATAATAACAACATGGAGAAAAATACAACATATCAAATACAAAATAACACAAGAGTCAAGAGTCAAGAGGATGTGGAAAAAAGATACAGGTAGTCAATAATCAATAAGCAATAAGATATGGCTCACGCCAAAAAATATCTACAAACTTTTCCATCTTTTTTTTCTTCTCCCATAGTCAGTCAATGGCATAACAATACAAGTTGAATTGTACATTTTACACTGTACCGAATGCAGAGATCCTTCTGTCGCCCACCTTACCTTAAACTTTACTGTACACTGTACACAGTGCACAGAGCATGAAAAATGAAAAAATATGGTCAACATTTTTGAAGAATCGGGAATTCAGATTGCACATTGCACAAAACACAAAGTACAATACAATACAAGACGCAAGATAACAAAAATGGTATGAGGAGGCTCGTTCAATTTTCCTCAATCCTCAAATCTCAAGACTCAAGACTCAAGACTCAAGTCGTAAGCCAAGTCAAGGCAAAAGCCTCGAGTATTAGAGTATACAGAGTACAGAGTAAAATGGAAAAGAAGCAACAGCATCTGTCTAGTAATTAGAATGCTCATTGTCAACTTGTAAGGATCTGCTCCGCCCTTATTTTAAACTTTTTTTCTCAAAGTTTTCCAAGGAAAAATCCAAAAATCCAAAGGCTCAAAGCCAAACTTTGTATTTTGTACTTTGTACCATTTTGGTTTGGTTTTGTGTTTTGTGAGGGTGGCAATAGAAAAAATTTAAAGCAAGACAAAAGTGAAGCGTGTAGATTTTACAGTGTAGAGTGTAAGATTTTCAATGAATTTTCCGTTCAACTTTGTTCCGTCCATGACAAATATGATGATGATCCTTTTTTCCCGATTCCTCAAATCTCAAATCTCAAGTAAATGTTGTACGTTGAATGGTGAATGTTTGGTGATAATTTGCCGTGCACGTTGCAACTGTGCACCTTCAGCTCCAGCTCTCTATAGTTCTCCAGCTCCAGTTCTCCAGATTATTATTATTCAAGAGTCAAGAAGTCTAGGAACAAACTTTGTATTTGTGGGTCGTGGGTGAAACTGTAATGTATAATAATTGATGTAAAAAGCCAGGTTGAAAATTGTCAGAGAGAAATAGAAGAAAAAGAGAAGAAGAAAAGTTGGCCATTTCAGCTTTTGTCCATTGATAATTTTCCTGGACAATAAGAGAACGAGAGAGAGTGAGCAGTGAATGAGGATGGAGAGGTTGATGGTTGATGGTTCCGGATGATCTTGTAAATGAATTGGAGTTGGATTTACTTAAATATACTTCTCTATTCTCTGCTCCAGCAGTCGACTTCATTGAATTGAATGGGATTGAATGGAATAGCATGGGATTACACATAACACATTACCCTGTACAGAGGATTGATTTTGATGGACTGCTGACTTTATATTCCCTTTTCTTCGCTATTGTGTAGTTATAAAGTGAGTGAGTCTATAAAATGAAGCGGATTTTGAAAAGACTCTGAGGACTGCCACACAAGACGAACAAATAACCCAATGCCTTCCTTTTCTTCTTCCTCTTTTCATTCACTCTCCCTCATACAAACTATCAACTTCTTTTAGTTTTCAACTTCCAGCTTTGAGTTTTGAGCTTTGAGTTTTGAGGTGAAATAACATGACATAAAATAAAATAAAATGTAGCAATGTGCCAGTTAATTCTTTGGTTGGGTTCGGTTGAGTTGGAGTTTGGAGATGGCCACTTTTCGCTCGTTTCCACTTTTCCATACAATTACGTACACTTTAAACATTCACATTACACGCAGTTGGTCTTCTTTAGTCTTCTACTCGCTCATCCGTGGACAAACTGAACTAAGCTGAAAATGACCAAGAAAAAGATGTTTAAATTACACTACATTCTAAATGCATAATGCATAACATTTTATTTTCCACTTTGTCCCATTTTCCATTTCTATTCTTTGAGATTTAAGGAGTAAGAGAAAAAGTCTTTTCTTGATTGATGCGACTCAGTCAAAGTCAATGTTTTTTTTCTTATTCCACTTGAAAAAGTTCTCAATGAACTCCCAAAAACCCAGGTCAGTCCATAATTTTCATTGTTCCATTATTCTCTCAAGACTCTGGATTCTGGATTCTGGACTTCTGAAGTCTCTGGAGGTTTGACTTTGACTCTTGGCTCTTGATTCTTGAACAATATTACAATTTTATGTTTTTGACCAGTTCTTTAGAACAGAATGGAGCAAGCTGTGGACAACCATGGAGAATCATTATTATTACTCTGTGCTCCACTTCATTCTCATTCTCATTCTTATGTTCATTTTTATGGTCCCGTTCACTGAATTAACAGGGGAACTAATAGAGAATGCCAATTGCAAAGGAAAATTGCTACATTTAGATAAATTGACCAGTTACCAGTTACCAGCTGCCACACGAGCTGTTTTCTTTCTCCTTGTTCAATTTTCATTGTACCTACAATTTACAATCTACAGTCTACAGTGTAAAAACTAAAATGTATGTATACATTTTCTTGTGGTCCTTGAATATTTTCTCGGTATTTCTCAAAATGCAAAATGACCACTGCCCACTCACACTTTCTTATCCATTATCCATTATTTGTGTAGAAAACCCGTGCAGAGAAGACCAGAATTATGTACATTGCCCACTAAATTGTGTATTGAATATTGGCTACTAGATAATGTAGAATTAAAAGTTAAGAGGGGACAATGATGAAAATTCGTAACACTTTTCAACCCGCTTTTGAACATTTTTCCAGTCTCTTAGTTTTTCAATAGTCAATTTCAATTTCCAATTTTACTTAGAATCCAGAATCTAGAATCTAGACTGAAAATTAAAAGAACATGGTACATGAACGGAATGAGTTTTGAAAACCTTTAAAAAATTCAGAATTCCGGAAGAACCGTGTAATTTTCAATAATTTAAATACTTCATGTAACATTTTAATTAGAAACGAGAAATGACGGAAGAGGGATGATATTGAACATAAAAATGACCATTTAAAACGAAATTTAGAATTTTATGGCATTTTAAATTTTTAAAAGGAGCAAAACTCGACAAGAATCATCATCATTATTATTATTATTGTCATTTCTAGAAGCACGGAGTACGGACGCCTTGCTTTTTAGCTTTTACATGAGAAAGAGTTCTGTGGGAAAAAATGAAATGCCTTTATTTTTTGAATAGAAAAGAAAAGAATGATTGTTATTTTATTATTGAGTGAAATGGATGAATTGACTTCAAAAGTCCAGAATAAAGAACCCAGAAGACAACTCACACTGTACAAAAACTTATGTATTTTATTAAAATATACAAAATGTAAAATACAAAAGTACAAAAGAGGACAATAGTTTGAGGTTTGCTAATCAATCATAGACACTTAAGTTGATCAAAGGTAGGGGAGCGACGAAGGCGAGGCGAAGCAAGAAGCAAGTCAAGGGTCCATTTCCCATTCCCAATATCACACACTACTGACTACACACTACACTTGAAAATGACAACACAAAACACAAGTCATATTGAACATGGAACATTGAAAATGGCTGTGATTGAACTGTGTGATTTTTGGATGGGTTCTCATTCGATAAGCACAACACAGAAGAGCTCATGGAGAATGAAAAGGGATGGGAAAAGAAAAGGGCGCTTCACTTTGTTCCAGAAACTGTTTCTGTTTCTGTTTCAGTTTCAATTTCAGTTGAATGTCCGGCTTATTATAATATCATAAAATTTGTACAGGAATTTAATATGAATGTGTGTATTGTATATTGTGTGTTGTGTTTTGTGTGTCCTGAGGTGACTTTCGGTGGTCGTGCGGTATTCTGTGTGTACATTGTACATTGTACAGTTTTCAGTTAATCTCATTAAAGAAATTTGAAAATTTTGAAGGATTGTCAAATGGGCGTTTTTCTGTGGTCAATGGAATGGTTAGACCTCACACACAGATACACAGAAATAAGGCATAAGTAATATAGACACAGAAGACAGACTAGAGAAAGAAAGAGATAATGATGAACAAATAAACATCAAAAGGAAATAAATACACGCTGTAGGAAATTTTATGAGGAAATGAATATGGAGAAAAGATTTAATATTTTATTATTATAAATAGTAAATAGTAAATAATAATAAGTAGTGAAGAGGCATGAGAATATAGAATGTACGGTGGAAAAGAAAGAGGAAAATTCACCCGCCCACAAACCAGACCAAGTCAAGTCAATTTAAATCCACGTCCAAGGGAGTCCAATCATCGAACATCAAATACAAAATATCAAGCATGGAACAGATATAAAATATAAAACATAAATCCATTTCAATTGGGACGATAATTTATTAGGGTACTCTCCTTTAATTCACTTTTCAGTCCCTCATCCTTCTCATTATCATCATTATTATTATTATTATTATTATTATTATTATTATTATTATTATTATCATTCTTCCCTGATTATCTACTGTCTACTGTTTATTGCCTACTGTTCTCTTTTCTCCATTCTCCATACTCTATAAACAATAGTTTAAATCATGTGTACAAGTTTGACGTTTTGTGTTTTGTTTTTATTTCCTCCTTTTCCTATTCTCTATTCTGGTTTCTGGATGTTCAACGGGAAATTTGTGATATAATCTCTTGAGTCTTGAATCTTGAATATTGAATATTGAACAAGTCAATTTATTTCCTTTGTCTTTGATACAGAAAAGATTAGGCATTTGACAAATTTATGAGTTTTCCAATGTCCAATTTTCTATTTCGGGAAAAAAATATTTATTTGTTTTTGATATTGCAAGCAAACGGTTAAGATTGAGGAGTCAAGACGTCAAAATAGGCACACTATGCATCAGATTAATTGAGATTTAAAATGAAGCAGAAACAAAATGATTAAGCTATAAAATATCAAGTATCAAGTATCAATTTCCTATGTACAAGTCGAAAGTTAAAAGCATCAAAAACCAAAAGTAATTACATAATTAAAGATGAAGGTGATTACGGTCAAAATAAAGTAAAATGTATTACATTTAACATTTAATATTTAGTACTGCGTGCGTTTCTAGTTTCTATTGACTAGTTTTTACAGAAAACAAAAAACATGAAGCTATCTTCATGTATTAGCATTAGCATTAGCAACAAATAGAAAATACAAATAGCATTCGTCGTGGACAATCAAGAATCAAGAATCAAGAATCAAGTTTTTTCCTCAAAGTTCAAATATCAAATATCAGACATAGATAAAAAATATACGAATTTACTTGTGAATAAAACAAGCTGATAATTACTCTGTATTAAAGTCAGTTTATTATTTATTATTGAGTAAGATGTTTCAATGTTTCAAGCTCTACTCACGTCAGTAATCTCAAGTTTTTGTAGGTAGATATCGCTCATGATGATGATGATCGTCGTGTCTAAACTCTAAACTCTAAGTTCTAAACTGGAAACAGCCGAGAAGACAAAGATAAAGACAAAACAAGAGAGAAAAAAAATGAAGAAGAATGTGCATGATCAAAGCTATCTGTTCCTTTTTATTGTCGACTTATTACCTCTGTACATTTTAGTACATAAACAAAATACATACTTATTTTGTTTGTAGTATGATACGATATGATTACTATAATATTCTAGACTGTACATTGTAGACTCTAGACTGTAGGCTGTAGAGACCATGTGCAATGTAAACACATTTTATATTCTATCGTGAATCATGTGATATGAAAAGTTATATGAAATGAACACGCAATCCAATCCATTTTAATCCAATGCAATTTTCCACTCTCTACTCTCTCTGTACTCGATAGTTTGGTGTTTTTAGTTGCAGTTGAGACTTGAGACTTGAGAGTTATGAGAGAGAGAAATACACAGACAAATTTGTATCTTTTCCTGTGTAAAAATTACAAACTACCAACAAAATACAAACTAAACTCAAGACTCAAGACTCGAGACAGTCTGATAAACCATTTTTATTGAGTCGTAATGATGACATGATTGTTTATTGTTTTCCACAGCATTTTAAATGTAAAAAAGTTTCCATTTTCCCTTTTCCCATTTTCCCGTCCATCTCTTTTTTAGTGACTTTCATGTTTAATTTTTAATAGTGTTTCATCCCTCAATTTTATCCGTCACAATTACCAATTACCAAATAAGTGGAATCCACGAGAATGGCAGATGACACATGACAATTTAATCATCATTTCAACTTTCAACTTGCAGCGCATCACCATAAACCATAAAGCATCAAATATCAAATATCAAACCCTGATTATTTTCCATATTTCCATCAACATCAACATCAACATCAATTTGTTGATAAAACCAAACAACTTAATTACCAATTATCAATTCCTCTTGCATAATACTTAATAGTGCATTCTGGACGTGTACCAACCAAAGAATACTGAAATTTTGTGATTTGTTGTTGATGTTTTTCCCAAAATATTCATAAATATTTCATAAAGTTGACTTGACACAAAGTGGAAAGCAGATAATTCATACACAAATGTGCACGAGTTTAATCTCTTTCAGAGACAAGAGCCTGGATTTTTGCATGTTAAATGATAATGGTAATTGTTAATCGCTAATCGTTTATCTGATGAAATGAAATGTGAGCATTGGAACTTTGTCCTCAGTTCCAAGTTCCAAGTTCAGCACACGCTGAATATGATAATAAAATCAACAAGCCAAAGTCCAGAATCTAGAATCTAGAATAAAGCAAAATGCATTCGAAGAACAATGGAGAAAATCTATTGATTTGGGGTGTTAAAGTCAGAATCAAGAATCAAAAATCAAGAATCGTAATAGTTGATGATGATGATGTCATTCGGATTTTGTACACCCGAAATATATGCACAAAGTAGGAAGAAAAAGAGAAACAAGTGCCATAAATTTTAAACAATTGTTCAATCAATAAGCCATCGACCATCAACCATCAACTGCCGTGCGCGAGTGTGTTGTCTATTGTCTATGCTATTGTCGATATAATGCCATTCTATTCAAATGATATCTAGTCAATGCATCTATATCTACATGTGAATTGCCTTTCTGATCCGACCCTTTTCTCTTTTTCATCATGTTTTCTCCTCAGCTCCTGTTTTCTGTTTCTTTCTTTCTAAGTACACCAAGAAAATGTAGTGTAATGGCGTGAATGTTGAATGCTGAATGGGAAATGTGATTGACTGCGGTTGAGGATCGTAAATCTTCACTTCATTTCTCTTCATCACCCTTTTTCTGAGCTTCTAGTTTCTCCTTTGAGACTCAATAGTCAATACTCCATACTCAACGTTCAATACTCAATCACATCATGAACAAAACATCCTCATCGTCATCGACTGCAACATCATCTTTCTCTTTTTCATCACCTTTGGAAAAATTCATATATTTTCTCTTTCTTTTTTTCATTTCTTTCTCTCTTTATTCTCTGCTTTTTTACATGTAAACATCAACACGAATGTGAATATGAAGACATGAACCTTACAATGTTTACAATATTTATGAATCCAAGAGTTCAAAATCAAGAACCAAGAATTTATGACTTATTTTGTATTTTGTATTTAGATTTAGATTTTACATGAATCCCAGACCCAAACGTTTCAAGCTGACACACAACATGTGATTTAATGGGAAGTTGGAAGATGGAAGATGTTATCTTGCTTTTTATCACTATGACGTAAAATCTCTCTATTTTTCTCTTCCTGTTAATAGGAGCATACAGTTTGATGATGAGATGAAGAGACATGCACAGTGCACAGTGAACAGACATGAATTATGACTTAATCCAAGATCAGACTTGATAATCTGATTTTCATAACACATCCAATCCAAGCCAAGCCAATCCAATATAAAATAATATCATTTACCATTTACACAGAGGCAGCGAGACGGAGAAGGAGAAAAACACCATTAATTGACAAATACTCCTGTCCACAGATTAAAACGTTGAGCGAATCGTTTTCGGGTTTCGGTTTTGGTCTCCCTCCGATTCGGACTCGGACTCAGGGAGCTCGTTCATCGTTCAACTCAACTTATCTCTCACTCAATTTCCCCTCGAATCCGAATCTGAAATGCAGATCAACATAGGAGGAGGACTATCTCGTTATTATTATTATTTGTATCAGTGTCACCCTCATCTCAAATTGACACAAAATGTATGTGTAATCTAATCACAAGTGAATTCATCCCCAGTTTATCTCATCTCATTCTCATTCTCTCGTTCTCTTCTCCGCTTCTGACTTGTGACTTTAGTTCGGGTTCATTTCCCTTTATGTGGAACATCAAGTCATTGAATTGGATTGGATTGGATGGGACTGGGAAAAGTATTATACATTAGGAATTAATCGGATCTTTACACAACACTTAGATACACATGGATTTGCATATGTTTCATGTACAATGTGAAGGGTGCAGTGTATGGTTTATGGTATTTGATATTTGGTATTTGGTGAGGAATTAAAAGAGGTAAAGGGTTGTTTGATTTTTACTACCCCCTTTTGATGATGAAATGAGCAGGGTGAATCCATTATTCACATTATCATAATAGCTATCGACATTGAATGTTGAATCAAGGGACCATACTCAATGCTCAATGCTCAATGCTCGATACTCTATACTCAATTCAAACTGTAGATAAGTGAAACAAAGTGATCCATATGTTTCTCCCAGTTCCCCCTTGAAAAAGAAATACACTACCCTCTACACATTACTGATTCCACATGTGAAATGTGATAGGATACAAAATAGATAATAGAGAAGAGCGTAGAGAGTAGAGAGAGAGGACGCAGTTATTATTATTATTTATTGGGTAACTCATCCCGGTGAAATTCATATTCATATTCAAGTTGACTACTGCTTACTGCTTACTGATTATTGGTTGTTGGGGGAAAATTGAAATGGAAAAACCCACAAATTTCTATTCAATTTCCTTTTCATGTCACTCTTCCTGTTTTAATACGTATTAAGTATCAAGTATCAAGTACAAAGTACAAAAGTACTTCATTTCAAACTACACATTACACAACACATATTACATGTGAATTTTGAGCAGTTGACTATTCAGAACTCAGATAGAATGCTGAATGCTGAATTAGATCAAGGACTTTTGTCTCAAAATGAGCCTATTCTTTATTTCCATTCCACATTTCACAGTTTACTTTCCACTAGGAAGTTTCAATTTCCGTATTCCATAATCCAAATTCCATAAACCGTTTAATTATTCCTCAAGGGGAATCTCGTTATAAAATAATTAACGGGAAACTAGAACCTAGAAAAGAAATGAAAAATGATCGAGGGATCCAAATTTAAATTCAAATGAGGGAATTAATATTCAACTGTTCATTGTTTGATTATAAATTATAATACATACTTTTCCTTCAAAAACCACATTATGTAGAATGTACAATTTTCATGTAGAATGTAGAGTCATTTTTCCAAGAAAGGGGAAAAGAGAGGACGATGACCGAATGGCGAAAGACGAATGACGACGTCTTAAAAATTGAAACTGAAATTGAAATGGTAAAATACAAAATACTACATGAAAGTAAAACGTGTCTCGATCATTGATCCTCGATCATCGAGCTTCAAGTCTAGAGTCTAGAGCCTAGAGTCTCAAGTCTCAAGTCTCAACTCTCAAGTTTGTAGACTAGAAAACGGGAGACATTTACAATCAGACAGAGACAAAAACAAAAGAGAGAGTTTTTATTTAATTTGAGTCATGATACTGAATACAGTATAGAATTTAGAGTGTAGAGTGTAGAATATAGAATATAGAGAAAATCCAAAGAGAGAGAGAGAGAAAAGAGGGACGTTACTTTGAGCTTTGAGATTGCTTGGGCAATTTTCTGCAGAGTGATTTGTCCAGGGAAATTGATCCAACCAACGCAAACCAAAGGAACGTTGGTTCTGGTTCTGGTTCTAGTTCTGGAAAATCGGCTCACACTCAGTCGACTCTTTCTCCTTTCCTCCTCATCGGTTCGATTGTTCTTTATAATGGTAGACGTATACGAGTGCACGGGATGCAGCTTCACGCATATGCGATATGCTGTGCTTGTGCTTGTGTTATATAGAATATAGAATATGGAGAGTGGAGAATGACCTGGTATTGGTCCTTTCTCTCTTTCGTCGCGTCTCTTTCTCTCTCTCTCTCTCTGTCTCCACTCCATACTGCGCGAGCATTCTCTTACTCTTTCTTTCACTTTGTCCTATCTTTTATCTACTAGCTACATTGAGACGCATATACAAAATACAAAATACAAACAGAAGGATATACTTGTACTCGATACTCGCACTCGAGAACATGTACAATCTACAAGTACAGAGTTGTGGTCTGAGTCTGAGTCTGCGGAATCAAAAAGGCCAAAAAAAGGAGATGGACTAATGTAATGTCTATACAGAACTAATAGCTCAACTTCTGTCCACTTTGCTCTGCACTCTGCAACGTCCATGGGTTGAGTGGTCAGTGTTGAGCGTTGAGCGTTCAGAATTCAGAAGGTTCATTTACACAAATTTTCCAAAGAGCTATTTGTTTGTTTGTCTGTCTTCCTCTTTGTTTTTGTCTTTGTGCTACCGAAAAACATATTGTTTTAATAGGGATGGGCGCCGTCCGAATGGAAATGGAAAATGTAGAATGTAGAGTAACAAACCATTTTCCGCGTAATATTCCATGTTGTCGCTTCTTGAAACTGAATTCACTACACTAAATGCACACTGTGCAACTGGATATATTATTTGTATGTACTTATGTTGTTTTGTGCTGTATGATTTGGATGATGATTGGTGATTGGTTATTGAGACTGTTAAACGTTTTTCTCATCTTAGTTCTTAGTTCCCAAACCAAAGGAGGAGAAATGAAGAGGAATTTAATGGTGAGGGTAGACTTAATTACTGGCGCATGTAAGTGTAAGTGTGTTAAGAGTGTTCTATTTTATTGTGATCCAGAATGCAGATTAAGATAAAGACTGAGACGGAGACTGAAACTGAGACTGAGATGACTTTTATCTTTCACATGATATTCTTGATTGTTCATGTCTCATATCTCATGTCTTGTTCTGTGCTGGGCAATGCGTAAGCATTTAATATGTAAATTATGAGAGACGAGAGGAGACGCGAGAGAGATGGAACGTGGCAAATGAGAACTGACAATAATAAGAGACAGTTCAATGCCTTGTCTTGTTTTGTCTTCTCGTCTCTGGATGATTTTGTTTTTACCTTTTTCTTGAAATGAATGTTACGCGACACTTGTCTCTTGTTTCTTGTCATATAACGTATAACGTCTGACTGCTGAGCTGTGGTTGCTGGAGCTTGAAAGAGAAACAGAATCAGGACGAAATGAGAATGAGGGTCCATCGGTCGTTTCCATTGTTTTGTTTACATTGTCCCTTTCTTACCTTTTGTTCCAAGTTAAAACAAAACAATACATAGTTTTTAGTTTCCATCTATCACCACACTAATTACAAAATACAAAATACAAAACAGATAGGGAAAATAAGGTGCAGTTTGTCAAATTTTAACACATTGTCCATGAGAGTGCCATGAAAAATCAAAATCAGCAATAACAATAATAAAAGTACATAGAAAATAAATCAGACTTATGTATACCTCGGATTTGCATCTAAAATTTAATTTTAGAAGTTTTAAGCAATGATAATTAACAGAAAAATCATTAGAAACTATTGATTATGTTAGATTTTAGGATTTAGAAAAACGTGATGAATTTGCATTACAAATTCTTCATTGGACAGCCGATAGCCTGTATATGCAAGGCAAGGTGAAGGATCAACTAAACATTTTACATTGTATTCTAGTTTCTAGTCTGTTGCTCCAGTGCACAGCAAATGGTTTGTAAAATGTACAGTAAGTAGTGTACAGTAGCAGACAGTCATAATTCATAATTCATGATTCGTAATAAATCCAGACTAAATTAAATAAAATAAAATTGTCCCTTGGTATTATCTAGAGTTGGACGTCTTGTGTCTAGTGTCTAGCGTTCTGTGCGTCATGAGTTTTGTATAGTTTATAGTCAGTGCTTTTCAAGTGTCACTTTTCAATTGACTGTAAAAATATGACTCATAATGTCATACACAAGACAATAAATTCATTGTCTTTTGAATACCAAGTAAGTATAACATAGCAAAACATAGCATTTAGCACGGAGACTGGCTAAAAGCTAAAAGGATTTGGCGACATCAGTTCAAATCAAAACTAACCTGACTCCTCTGATCCGTGGTCTCTGGACCTTACACTTACTAATTCAACTTGTGTCTGTAGTCTATGCTGCATATTCTATGCAAAGGCACAAAAACAAAAGGTGGGATTTGTACATGATATGAGGAGTGGCGGCGGTAAAAAGGGTCCAGAAAATTACTTGGGACTTTGTATATTGTATATCATTTCAAATTTTACATGGAGCAGGTCAACATGGAGGATAGAGAATGGAGTTACATGAATAATATTGTCTGGATTATGGATTCTGAATACATTATACCATTATAACATTGCAATTACTTGCATTCACAGTCTAGTGTCTACAGTTTTATTACTAACATGTAAATGTGAGGAATCCTACACAATGGCCACTGACCAGCAACTATCGACCAGCAACCAGTGGCCACAGTGAAAGGAAAATTATGACTCTGTCTGTCGTCTATCGTCTACACTCTACACTCTACGCTAATTTAAACAGTTTATATCAAAAATCAAAATATAGTACAGTACACAATACGAGGTATAAAGCATATCTTGTATCAAGTATCGAGTGTATGGAGCACAAACGTATAAATACCAAAAGCAAGAGGATAAACGATGGCGATGATGAAGACGCTGTGTACATTTTAAGGGCGACTGTACTTTTGTCGAGGGTGTAAATTGTGAATGCAGTGTGTGTGTTTGTATGTGTGTGTGTGTGTGAGAGTTCACTTGCAAGAAATGAAAACAAGAGGGAACTTAATATGTTTGATATGTATTGGCTATTGACTATTGACTATTGGATATTGGACTTGGTGGCACGAGTTTCCTCTTTAAGTGGCGACAACGACAAAGACAAGACAAGACAAGACGTGAATCTGGATTGATTTCGTTTAGCTAGGTTTGGTTTGGTTTGCCTGAGGAGACCACCAAGAAAACCTTTTAGCATCAGTCAAATCAATCAATTCCACAGAATAATATCCATTACTAAACAATACAAATATACAAATATACAAATAATTCAAAACGGTTCTTTTCATTTCCATTTCCACTTCAAATCATCATCATCATCAGTACCATCATCATAATTGTCTCAAATCTCAAGTACATTTGTTGCTGGAGACTGGAGACAATGTCATAAATTAGAACATATTCATTTTAATTTATTAATCTACGTCACAATTCACAATTATAAAAATCCAATCATATTCCAAATTCAGTTCAGAACTGTTGAAAGTTGAAAGACATTTATATGATTTTCATTATGTACGTTGGAGATATTCTTCATAAATTTTTCAAATTCCTCAGACGCACACTGCCTTTTCTCACAGCAAATATAATGTATAAATAAATCCTGTTACAGTTTTAAAACTAAAAGTAAAATGTAAAATATAACCTGAACCAGTTTAACTTATTTGTAACTTTTTGTAGGTAATTAAAACAATGGATAATAGTCAAATAGCAAATAGCTCAACTTATATATTGTAGATTAAATAATAATATAATAAACTACAAACAATCTACGCATGAAAATGTGAACATCTGCAAAGCGAAAACAAAAAGGATGAAGGACAAACAAACAGCGGACAGAGGAAAATAGAAATATCATGTGGTTTGATTTTGTTCTGCTTTAGTCTTCGATTCAAGATGAATGATATCATGAATAATGAAATTCAGATGGCCACACGCACGACGACTCTGCACTCTAGAGTCTAGAGTCTAGAGCATCTTAATTCTTGACTCTTGATTCTTGACCATTTCTCAGTCCTCAGGCTGATTTATACATATATACACAATTCCCAACATATTTATTTATTTGTCTCATCCTCCATTCCATTTTAAATCAGATTGTGTATCGTAAGTACAAGACAGGGATTGAGGAAATACAAACGCTTTTTATGAAAGTCAGCACGAGACTGGTCTCTTCAGATTTCATCATAAATTAATAATTAATAATTAATACGTAATACAGAATACAGAATAGAGAGACAATAAAAAGTCTCTCAACTCCAAACTCACAACCTAGAAACTTTCAAGTCAAATGTGATCTCTGGTCAGTTTTTCTCTCTTTATGCGTTTTCTAAATTTTTGAACCTAAATCTATTCTGATTTACAATCAAAATTGGCGTACACGTGTAAAAGTTGTGAAACCAAAAAGCGAAACAAAACAAACAAAAATTTGAGTGTTGAGCATTGCGTAAAGAGTATAGAGTATAGAGCATGGCATATTAAAATGGTTTTGTATTTGGGATACTTTGTTGTGTAATATGAAGAAGGGGAAATGTGTAGAATAATTTTTCATTTTTTCGTACAAAAACAAAGTTGTTGGTTTTTCTACATTCTACACAGAGAAAATAGAAAATAGACTGTGTTTAGTGTGTGTAAGTTGAAGTGTACACAATACACACAAGTTGTATATAGAGTATAGAGTATAGAGTTTTGTGTTTGTAAGGAGAAGCCGACGAGAAATAAATCTGTCTCCCAGTTCCTAATTCCTAATTAAATGCCAACTCTAATAATGTGTAATTGGCCTCTGGAAATCTTCAAAGAGCCTCCTGTTGTTCCAAAGGCAAAGGGTCCGACTCAACCGAACTCAACTCTACATACACTCTACACCCTATATTCTACATGTTTGCCCTTTTCAGTTCTTTTCAGTTCAGTTTCCAGGTTCTCAAAATCTATCTATCTACGGCTCCGGTCAGTTCATGTCCATTTCAACTTTCAACTCGAAACATTCTCAAATCTCAAATGCTCAACTTGATCCTGGATCCTCGTTCTTCGATCTGTTGACCCCCCTCAAAACACATGTTTTCTTCTTTTCCTTGGTTTTGTTTCTATTTATTTCTGGGAAAAATCCCATTCCAATTAACGACTTCTCAACTAACATGTTATTTCACAGTCAAAATATTATTGTATGGCCCATCATTAAGTCATTAGACCAAAATCCAGAGTCCAGCGTCCAGTATCCAGTAAACAGAGTCCAGAATCTAGAATACACATGCTTATTTCCCTCTGTACAATCATAATTAACCAATCAACATTACACACTTAATTAAAACATGTATAAATTATCATGTACAATGTACAATCATCTCTGATTGAAAAGCCTCAGCCCAAAAATCAAATAAATTCAGCAAATGCTGAGCCTCAAAAATCAAAAATCTAAAGTCACTAGTCAATTTTTTTCCCTTTTCAAAATTTTGGTTAAAAATAAGAGTTTGGTTATTTGAGGTTTGAGGTGTTGAAATTGGAAACAAGCAGGAGTTGACAGCGTCTCCAAAAGATTTCAAATTCCAAATTTTAGAATCATTAGGAAAAATGTATGTATGTATTTCAATATCCAAAGTTGGTATTCAGATTCAGATTCCAGAGTTCTCCAGAGACCAAAGACTCCAAACTCCAAACTTCAAACTCCAAGCTCCAAGCTCTACATTCTACATTGTACATAGATTTGAAATGGTGAAGAGATGAAAAATAATAGATGTGGACGTAGACGGTTCATCTATACTTGTAATTTGTCAAAAGCTCCAAATAATTAATGATGTCGTCCTCGAGTAAGTGAGTGAGCGAGTAAGCGAGTGAGTGAGTGAAGAAGGAACGCTTCATGAAAAAAAACACAGAGAAAAGGTTCAGAATCCACGGAGAAAAATAAATATATGTATATTGATCATGCATATGTAGTTTGTGCATAACACATAACTTTTTCCTTTCTTACCTTTACACTGAAATCTAAAAACTAAAAACTGAATGACCTGGCTATAGAATGTAGAAGTTGGTATCACATGGTTTGGTTTACTTTGGTTTGGTTTGGTTTTTGAATCGGCGGTGTACAAGTAAATTACTCAGTAGGAGCGAGCGACCGATCGACCGACCAACCGACCGGCCAAGTGACTTGAAAGAAAAAAAAGGAGAAAAAGTCAGGAGTATTATAGATATTACAGAGAATTAGACAAACCAAACAATTATTGTGAACTGTGTGAAAAAAAACCTGAGAGTGATTTATAACATGAAGAGGAGGACAAAGCATCTTTTTATCCCTGCTCCTTTTCTTTATCTTCCCCCAAAAACCTTTTTCTTCGTCTTAAACTTTTCTTTTCCTCTCTTCTCTGGTGCTTGTATATGTTGAATGTTGAATGCTGACTGTAGACATGTACTGAGCTGGAAAATAGGGAAATCTCAATGATTTCCAACTATTTGTATTAGTGAACAGGAGCAACTCGACAATATCGACCATCCACAACACAAGTAAAAAGTAAAGTGAGTTTAGTTGAGTTGCCTGTATGGATTATGGATGTAAGATGTAATGAACTGAATGTTATACACGTTGATCTGGTGTAATACTCAATGCTCAATGTTCAGTATTGCTTATTCAATTGAACTGGACTTTCAATGGAGAATCCATAGAAAATAGAAAAGTTGGAGAAAGAAAAGATCCATCTCTTTTTCAATAATAATTGACTCCCCGGTATTTTTCACTGTATACATTTTACATTTTACAATTTTGCTTGAGTCTTGAATCTAGAATCTAGAGTTTAGAGACTTGAGACTTGAGTTCATTCAGAATTCAGAAGAATACAAGTTAAATTCTCCCAATTGTTTGTTATTTGTTGTTTGTCCGAATCTTTTTTCCTCAATTCTCAATTCTGAATGGCCCAAGTCTCAAGTCTTTTTCTATTTTTCATCCACTCTATTATTCCAGTATATTACCAGCGTCATCATCATTATGTTACGTTATGAACATGAATGCAAACCTCATGCTTCACTTTCTTTAAACACTTGAAACTTTAACAAACCTTCACTACACACTACACACGAAAAGATATCGAGATACAACGGGAGAGAATAGGAGAAAAATTCACGTCAATGTGGAATGTGATGTGGTGTTTTCCTTTGGAAAAAGGTCCAGCAAACAGCAAGCACAATCTTATTATACATTAGACATTGCACATTGTGCATTGTACACTACAGAAAAAAACCCAGCAGTCTATAACAATTTTACTAGTACAATGTAATAATACATAATACAACAACAATAATAAAGCGTGTTGGTCCATTTTGTTGCATCAAGCATCAAGTATCAAGTATCAAAAGTATACGTAATCTTATTATTTAATATTATTAAAATTAAGGTAAGGCCAAAGAAAATTAAGGAATAAGGAAAAGGAAGAAAAGACCTTGCACAAGCTAAAAATCAAAAGTCAAAACTATTCCATTTACTTGTTACATGTAAATCCTCGACTCACCTAACCCAAAGAAAACAGTACAAGTTACATTGTACTCAAATATATTTATTGTGTGAAAACCAGAAACTAGAAATGAGAAACGCATAAAATGTGAAGAAATATTAACATAAAAAATTATGGATTTTGGATAATGATTCAATTACGTAAACAAACAAGATAAGTATAATTAGGATAATAAATAAATAAATAATAATAGTACAAAAAGGTCCCGTAAAACATAAACTATAAAACAAAATAACGTCCTGAATACAAAAATGATAATTTTTTAGTGTAAAACGGTAAAATATTGTAGTACAAAAAATACTGTCATAATCACAATTATGTGAAACACGAAAGGGTTTTGATTTTTGATTGCCTTTTATATGTGTAAATTGTAACTAGTAAAACTGAATCGTAAAACGGAAAATATGAACTAGAGATATTCCTAATTCCTGATATCAGTACAGATATTTACAGAGAAAAGGAGAGACGAAGGAACGAGTATACAATTTTCTACACCCTCTCTCAAAACTCAAAAGTATCATAATATGTGATATCAATAATAATAATAATAATAATAATATGTGTACATTATTATCACTATAGAGTTTTTATAGTTGGTACTTGATACTTGATAGTTGATAGAAGTCCAGAGTATTGATATTAATATTAATATTGTCCATGCTTCATGCTCCACACTTAATACTCAATACAACACACAATGGTCACTGGTATTTTGTACGCTGTGTGGTATGCCATATTGCATGCTATATGGTTTGATATGGAATGATATGATACGGCGAGGCGGCTCCAGAACTCCTTTTATACGATATGTGATATGATATACAATAATATACAGGAGGGGACCAATTCTTTTCGTGTTCAATGTTCAGTCCTCAGCTTTCAGTGTTCAGTGTTCACTATCATGTACAAAGTAAGTACATATCACACGTTTACTATTGTATGTAGTATGTACAATATGTACAATGTACAGCTTAGAATGTAGATAGATACTAGTAGATGGCTACAATTTTCTCTCTCCTTTGTAGATACACATTACACATTTTGTATTTTGTATTTCCAAGGGTAGTCGTCACACGGACTTTGAGTTCATTCCAAGCTTGACTACTCTCGCGTCAACTCACAACTCGCTCCTTCGCTCTCAGCTCAGTTTAGTTCAGTGCAGTGCTAACATTTCACTCACAGTATTCAACATTCAAGCTCAGTCTCTCGAATCTCGACGCTCGACTCTCTCTCCCTCAGCTGCTATTATATTATATTGCTATAGGATATAGGATAATAGTATTATTTTGGAGGTTGGCTCTCTATTATCTCCCTCAGTCACACCAACTACCAACTGCAAACACACCAACTTTTGATTGGATTCCAGCTCAACTCATAATCATCTCCTTGTCATTTCCATTCTCATCGTCATCCTCAGCACTATCACCATCCTCATCACGAAACTTGAACTCGGATATCCTACACCATTTTTTCAACAGATCAAGAGAAAAGTTATCATTTTAGTGATTTCAGTGTTTATATGTGAAAATAAATATCCTGTATAGAAAGTGAATTGTGAAACAACTAAAGTTGATAGTGTTTATTATATATTACAAATTACAAGGTGGATTTGGATTGAAAAGTTGGAAATTTGAAAAGTTAAAGTTTACAGTTTAAAGTGACAGAATTTGATAGTATAAAAACAACTTTAAATAAAAAGCATCTCATCCCGTGGTTGAGATGTTATCAGATTTGAAGATATTGACAAATGGAAGTAGTCTAAGTCATCCGGTAGGTACAATGACAATGCCTTTGACTGCTGCCGAGTTACTTGCGAGTAAAGTGTCAATGCTCAAAAATACTGGAAGTATGATGAGTACAAAGAGTAAATCCTCGCTATTTA
The DNA here is from genome assembly GCA_034698265.1 of Sminthurinus aureus. Lineage (NCBI taxonomy): Eukaryota > Metazoa > Arthropoda > Collembola > Symphypleona > Katiannidae > Sminthurinus > Sminthurinus aureus. The sequence continues at coordinate 10,457 of JAQGBH010000271.1, read as the reverse complement.
CCGTCGACTCTCTTTTGGCCAATGTCCATGCCAAAACCAACAGCAATACCAATAGTAATACCAAAACACATACAAATCCCGATAGAGAACGAGATACAAAAGCAAGAGTTAATTCTCGTCTGAATGGACAAAAAGATCTCACAGAATATTCCACGGATTTATCCCCACCAGCCACACCGCCCTCTCCCATGAGATCCATGAGGATGGATATGCGGATGAGGATGAGTAGAAGTCAAAGTAGAAGTCCACAAAGTAGAATAAGCGGAAGTAGAAGTCGAAGTAGAAGTCCAAGTCCATGTCATAGTCGAAGTAGAAGTCGATCTCGTTCTCGTTCCAGATCTCGATCTCAATCTCGAACTCCAGGAAGTCCTCACAGTAGTCGTAGTCATCATTCAACCACCACAAGTCAACCATCTCCATCCACATCACTCCACCACCAGCACAATCACCATCATAATCATAATCATCTCAATCACCTGAATCACCAACATCATCATCATCAAACAGTGTTAAAACCTTTGCCAGTGCCAAATTCAAATTCCAATCAAAACCAAAATCAAAACCAAAATCCAAATAGTCCACATACCAACTCCAATACAAATCCCAATTCAAATTCAAACGGTAATCAACCTCCTCATCATGCTCATCCCATGTTCCCACACTATCCATTTGCCTACCCGGGTAATCTCATCATGCCAGGTTTACCATTTCCTCCACATATCAATCCCGCAGCAGCAGCAATGCACGGATGGCCTGGTATAAAATTCCACTCTAACATCAACTCTGATGTACCATCCAGTAAGTTCAATATTCAATATTCAATACTCCATAATTCATCATTGATAATCACTTAATATATTGAATATTTAACAGCCTGTAAAATATAACATTTAGATTAGATTTGCTATCATCAACATTAAAAGGGAATTAAAAACATTAGAAACATTGTTTCATTTTTTTATTACTTAATTTCCAACAATAATAATTATTATCCATTTGACATTTATTGCTGCTATTTGGTATTTGGCATTGTCATTGTAATTGTCGTTGTCTTTGTTTTGGTCTTGGTCATTGTTTAAGTACAGAGTTTTTGGATTTCGAATTGGATTGAAATTAGTCATGTCAATTAATTTGAGTGTTTAGTTCACAGTTAAATAATTGAGATGGTTGGACGGACATTACAAAACACTTTTGCATTATCTAATTAATTACTCGTCTTTGTTTTTCTTTGACTCATTTAACGACATACGACTTAGCACTTGGAAAGTGTTATGTGTGAAGTGTTCAGTATTAAGTATTCAATATTCATGACGAAATGACGGAATATGGTTGACGATTGACTATTGACGGCTGTGTCAAAAACACACTAGAAATTTTATAGCTCAAATTCCTCATTCCATTCCTTTGATACAAAGTCAAGTGTTGAGGATTGAGGATTGTCGGGTGCTGAGGCAGTGGAATTCCAATTTTCAATGTATGTAAATACAAAATAGTAAAGACATACAAAGACAAATGCAAATACACAAATACACAAATGTACAAATGATTGAAGGATAATTATTATTGAACAGCATATCCATAAAATTAATTGATCGCTGTATATTGTATGTTCTATGTTGTATCCAACTTGTGAATACATGTGAAATGTAAAATGGCAAGTAGGACAATGAAGTGGTGCGATTTACTTGATGTTGGCAAACAGTTTATCATTTATCATGCATGGTTTACACTTTACAATATACATACATCCTGTACTTTAACACTAAGTAATTATTTGCCTTTCAAATTCTAAACATCAATATCAATATACGAAATTGGACTGGAAGCTCCAAAGTGAGATATTTCATGTTTCATGTCCATTGTTTGATTTCTTATTCAGTGTTCAGTGTTCAACTTTAAATAAATAAACAGATTTGTATTTTGCATGTATACACGAAAAAACTTTGTACAAGGAAATGTAAGTAAATGAATGAATAAATGAATGCAAGTACATTTTATAAGTTATAAGTTATAAGGATTTTACTAGGGGAAGGGCAACAAAATTACCGCAAAGCTTTAACGAATATCATGAATTCTGAAAGGATTTAGTCTTTAGTCCGATTGAGAACTGAACATTGAAAATTGAGGATCATCAGCCTTATATTTTTCCATCATTGTGTAAACTAAACAAACTGTAGAAAAGTTAAACAGACGGAATACTTTTTGTTTTGAACTGTGAGTTTTGAGTATGGTCAACGTCAGACAGGGAAGAAAAAGATAAAACAGACTTTTCTTTATTTTTCAAAAGTAATTCATAATTCATAATTCATTATACAAATACCATTATTTTCCCCTTTAATTTTCTCTCTCCTACTTGGATACTATAATCTCCTATTTACTGTTCATTTAGGATGGAGGAAAAGGATTATTGGGAATTATGCTGTACTTAGTATTTATACAGACAACTTTTAAAGAGGATGATTGTTCATTCACAAAATTAGTGCGGGAAATGATAAGACGCTTATTTTAAACTTCATAATTCATAATGAACAATGAAAAATGCATAATGAATGAAGTTTAGAATACTTTTTCAACTTGATGCTTTTCTCATTAGCCATAGTCCATAGTCAATAGTTTATTGTTGTATTTGTTAATTGATGTAGTTTCGCATGTGTTTTGAAATTTAAAATGTGAAACAATTATTGTATAAATCGGATTTTTGATTGTTGATTTATTTCTCTGTTTTGTGTTACAATTTAGGTCCAAATCATGACTCACCCCATGTGAATAAAATGACTATGCAACCGGTGAAATGTACTCTGAGGAAACACAAACCGAATCGAAAACCTCGAACACCCTTCACCACACAACAACTGGTTGCGTTGGAAAAGAAATTCCGGGAAAAACAGTATCTGTCAATTGCAGAACGGGCAGAATTCTCATCTTCCTTAAATCTCACTGAAACTCAGGTAATTTTCACCTCCATTCAATATTGAGTATTTATTTGTGTAGTTTTACAGGTATTTTTTATGCATTCTCGATTCTCGATTCCAATGGTTTTAAAACCTGTCGTTAGAAATTAACAAATTATTCATATCACTCACCATTTCAAATTTCAAGCAACAAATCCTCAAGTGTTTGATGGAATTTTAGGTTCTAGATTTTAGATTATAGATTCTGGGAAAAATTCCAATAGAATTATTTATTCAATACGTAGGAATTAGGAATAGACCGCAAGTAAATAAATAATAAATAAACAGCTATAATATTATTATACTATAGACTATATTATACTGTATACTGTTTACACAAAGCACATAGATAACATGTTACAAAATGTCTATGTGTACACGTATTTGTGAGATGAAACACCCTACAAATACAAATACATACTTGAGCTGATAGACATGGGTGGTCAGTTTTGTATACAGTTGTAGTTGTACAAACTACAAACTACAAACATATTATATTATATTATGTGTACATGTTTAAAAGGGCTGCATCAGGTTATAATTCTAATTAAACAAGGTCCGATTCTTGATTCTTGATTCTTGATCCATAATCCATAATTCTTGATACTGGATTCTTGCTCCATGTAAATAAATGTGGTATTAACTATTAACAAGTCAAACCGAGTTGGGGTTGGTAGTAAAAAGCATATAGTAGATAGCAGATACATGGTAGTAGGTAAAGGAGGAAAAGGTAACCGAACCTTCAATCTTAATCCCAAAGAAGAAGATAAGGATAAATAGGAAATAGGGAAAAACGACAAAGGATAAATAGATAAAAGCCTTAGACATATTGGGCTGGCATGAGGTCACAGTTTTATATTTTTTTATTTTTTCACCCTACGGATTTTGACAGCGGGTGAGCTATCCACTATCAACTGTCTACCGAGTATGCAACATGCATTTCCTATGTGTTATTTAAGTATGAACTATATGGAATATGTATGATATGGATAATGGATAATCACTGTTGTAAAATCATCATGTTATTTTCCTAACCATTGCATTGCTTGACTCTAGACACAAGAAAAAAAAGATCCTAGGAAAAGAATACGAGTAAAAAAAGATTTAGAGTTGTTGTTTCTATTCCTATTTAGAAAAAAAATCGGCATTTCACGCTTGCTTGTCAAGAGTCAAGAGACAAAAGAAACAAGGGAGAAGAGAGAAGACATCGTCAACACTAAACATTGAACATTTGTTCTGTTTCTGGTTCTGTTTTTTTCTGTTTGTTTCATGTAGCGACTTTTTTTCCAGATTCCAGAGTCAAATAAGTTTTTTGGGGAAAATCCAATTAATTTCCTAAACGCCTCTGAATTCCAAATTCTAAGCCGCTGAGCTTTTCAATTTGAATACCAGAGTTTGAACTTTAAAGCTTAGGCAAAAGCTTTCAAAAGAAGATTAGTAAACAAACGGACAAATAAAATATAAATGTATGGATTTATCGTATTCATTTGTCCAGTGCCCAATTTCCAATTGTCAATTTTTTCCAATAACCAATGACAAAAATAATTAATCACAAACACCGTGCTTTTCTCTGCCTCCTCCTTCTGTTGCGTGTAAAATACAGTGCACAATGTACAAGGTCCAGGCCTTAGCTTTTGTATGACTTTTTTCGTGAGACTTTTGAGACGGATAGCGTAAACAAAAGGGAAAAGACAACTACTAAATACTTACATATTGAAGGATAATTGACGATATTTATTCATTTTGTATATTGTCATAAATTAGAATCGGAATTGGAATTGGTATCGGAATCGGGGAATCCGACTTTTTGCTATCTATTTGCTGTCTGAAGATTTGTACTTTGATAACGATGACAAACTACTAGTACCTATTGATAATTGATATCCATAATCCATATCAAAATTTTATTATACTGTTAATTTTATGTCATAATGTACGATATACCGTGGCAATTGAGCGGAATTGGATTGGATTAGTTTGGATTGGGGGAAATGTCCTCTCTTTTCTCTCTACTATCTACTATGTACTGGAATTTGAATGTTCATTATTATTAGTAAAGAATGAATATTTATCATTAATTAACATTGGTATAATTAAAATTGGAGGTAATTTGGAGTAAAACTTTATTCTTACTCTCTTTTCCCCTTTCGTTCCTTTGCATTACTGATATTCCGGAGCCCGGAAGAAAAGGGAAAAGGAGTCATGTTTTATTGTGCAAAATTTATGGAATGTAGAATGTAGATTGTAGATGTATATATGAAAACAGAAAAGAGACATAGGACTAATAACAATATGCATCATATTTGTCCTTAATTATATTATAATTAGTAATTATTAGAGTCAGAATAGTTTACTGTACAATGTACAAAGAACATAAAACCATATGCATGTACTTATATCTTATATTTATCATAATAATATTATGCAAATACGTATTTTTACTTCCACGCGCTTGTTTTATTAGAAAAATCATTATTGTATGCAGTACACATTATACATTACACACAGTGTCTGTAGCGATGTATCGATTGAGAAATTTTCCTCTGATTTACATACGACTTTGTTTTTATGAGGCAATTATAGGCAAATTTACTCATTTATTTTCTCACTCTACCGTCCATTTACATTCCACATACACCACTCACCATTCATCATTTATCATTTATCATTAACCATTAGGTATTATTTACTCATTGTGCTATGTAACCATCAACTATGAATACAGCCGCGTATTTTGTAATTCATAATTTGGACCGAGTAACTAAATAATGAATAAATAAATGACTATAGGGAAATAAACCGTAACATATTACATATTACGTTCTATTGCTTATGAGATGCAGAATTTAAGCAAAGGAGAAGAAATAATAATATATAATATTTTGTGTAGGTCTAGTTTCTAGTGCTAGTGTATATGTAGATAATAAATAGTGAATAAAGTATAAAGTGTGTGATGTGTGATATACGAAATATTATTAGTTAACTATTAATAGTGTGCCAACTATATAGTCTCCAATTTTTCGTCTTGGATAGGACATTGGACCATCCTGTCCTCAGTCTTTTACCTCATCCAAATAATGATAATAGCAATGATAGTAATAATAATAATAATAGCGATAATACTAGTATATTATTTACAACATTCAATATTCGTCTTCTGTATCTTTTGTAGCGTTGGCTTGTTATAGGGCCAAATAATGAATAATGAATAATTAGGAAGTTCTTGGAAAACAATTGATAAAAAATATTATGTACAATGTACATAATATTGCACACAGTAATTGTGTAAGCTCTTGATATACTTTTGATACTTGAGACTTTTGTCTTGTGCGATATTGATTGACTGTGGCGTTTTCCCTTTTCTTCCGTAAAAAAAAGTAAAAGGCCAATGAATATTGGATAATGAGCAAAAAGGTGTCAAAGACTTTTGCCTCTGTCTTTCTGAATCTTGAATCTGAAATTGACGGAGTTGAAAACATGTTTTTTAGTTTTATTTTTATGCATTATGACTGATTATATCAAAGGTATTCTCCATAAATAAACTTTTGCGTGAGCAAAGAACAATATAAACTGTAAAGTATAAAAACACTTTCCTATAATAATTTCTGATACGATAATAAAATTTGTTCCATATATAAAAACATTTAATCGTAACAAATTTAATTTTACTCTGCCAATAAACATCAGCTCAAAACTTCAAACTCTAAGCTAACATGAAACATGGAATGTCTCGAGTCTCGAGTCTCAAAAGTCTCAAGTCTCGAGTCTTTAGTCCATTCGCTCCATGAATGAAGTTGAGTCTCAAGTCTTAAGTCTTGAATCTTGAATCGAAGGTAAACTGAAACGAAAAGGGAAAAACGAGCCCCATAATTTTTTTACAACTTGATCATGCAGCCCTAAACTCTAAACTCTAAAGGAGTTCTCACATCTCAAATCTCAAACGATTTAGTATAGTATAATACTGGCGGAACAAATATGTAAAAATGTATGTACTTAGTACTTAGACACTAGACATTCTGCTTTTACACATGGAAAATTTAGTCATTCCTCACCTTTGTAATTGAAATTCTCAAGAATGCAAATGTATAGACTTATTTGCGTATAGAGTACAGATCCTTCGTTCTTGATTCTTGATTCGTGATACAATTTAAAATTCACAGTAATATCATAATAATATAATAATTTATTATGAGAGTGTGTGTGTGCCTGAGCCAATTATTGATCCTTGTTTATTTAGTTGCAGTCAATTAAATAAAGTGTAGCAAAGTGATATAGACATCAACATCACAACATCGTAAATCCTAAGTCGTAAAATATATACGGCTCTCTCTTGATTCTTGATAAATGAATAGGAATACAGTACACAGTATAAAGTATAATGTACCATAATAAAGTAATATGGTATAAATAAAAAAGGCAGTGTAAAACATATCTGTACTATCTACCATCTAATATCTAATATCTACTTGATAGACTTGACACTCTGTTACATTTAATACCCAATAACTTTATATGATTTGATATAAAAAACCACATGTATGTGGTGTGTATTGTGAATATGTCTGTATTTTGTACGTATGTGTGACGTGAACCTGTAGCCTTGATTGTCGATTGTCGATATAAAATTCTACATTGGACACGTTTGTACATTAAAAACATTATACACATTACACATGTCTAATTTTGTTAGGGGACAAAATACAAAATGCATACTGATATTATAACCTTTTACACAACATACAACACACAACATGATTGTCGTTTAAGGTAAAGCTAATAATAATAATTATATTAGCACCGTCTCTTTTCTATATGTGGAGTATGGAGTATGGAGGGAGGAATGTTAATAATGATAATATTATAGTACATTTTTTTGCTATTAATAGCAACGAGAACCAGACAGAGAGAGAGAGAGAGAGAGAAATATTATAGCAGAAATAGGGAGTAGGTAGTTGGTAAATACTTCTACTGTATAATTTGAGCGTTTTGTACATTTTTTCTGAGCGAGTTGGTTTACTCTGATAATAAATAGTGGTAACATATAACATAATAATATAATAGTACTTTGTCCTTTCATGATTTTGTGATGTGTGATGTGTAAGCAGCCAACTATGTCTGCCTGAACAAATATCCTTTTACTACTCACTTAAACACATGCACAGTGTACAATGTACATGATGATAATGACCATCCACAGTTTTTTTTCAGTTTTACAAAGATGCTTCCAAATGATAGACTCACTACTCATTTTTGCTCATGCTATATCAGACGTCAGTATCACACTGCATCATTTTAGCTTTTAGTATAATATTCTCTACTCTAGATTCTAGATTAGATGACTGCGGGTGTCATTCACTGTGCACTGTTGATAGTTTGTAGTTCGTAGGACTTCCAAAGTACACTGTCCAAGGTACATGGGACAATGTGAAAGAGAGATGAAATGAGTGTAGAATGGAGAATGGCACATTATTTTCATAGTCAATTATTTCAACTAGTCTCATCACCATCGTCATTCTCATCTCTTGTGCTCTCCTCTCCTTTGAAAAAATGCCGTTTTTCTCATCTATTTTATATTTTATGCATGGAAAAGTCGCAATTAACGAAAAAATAATGGTTTAATGACGAGCAAATGGGCGCTACAACTGTGGACTACGCTCTGTACTCGGTACTGATGACGTGATATGATATGATGTGTATAATGTATACGGAATACAAATGATATGGCTCTGAGTTCTAAATTCTGAATTTTGAATATTATTATTCCAACTCGTGATGATGATTCTTCCTTCTTCCAAAAACATTGAAAACATTTTCTCATCTTCCATCTTCCAAACCAAGTATAAAAAAGTTGAATGTTTCTTCAGAAAACAAAAGACTATTAACTTTTTATACAAAATTGTAAACGGTAAAAATTGTACTATCAAGAAATTTTACTGTGTACAGCATACAGTATACAGTGTTTGGAAAGGAATGATGGGCAATCATGAAATTACCGCATTGCAACATAATTATACACGGTATTATAATGATTATCATTCAGAAACCACTGTAATTGCCACATTTTAAAATACTATTTTCCACTGTCCCAATGAATTTGAGAAACGAGCAAGGGGAAGGACAAAAGGATAAAGCTATTATTTTCATTTTCATTAAGGGAATACAAAAAAACGTTTAAAATTTGATGACAAGAACCAACTCGTTTTTTATTCTTCTCAATTCTCAACACAACTTCTTTAATGTTCCTCGTTCTGAATTCTGAATCGTATACGTAGAGCATAGAAACATAGATATATCATTTATAGTATTATAACATGCATTATGGAAAAAATCGAAGAGCCTTTTCATTCATGATTTTATCGGGACTTTTGTTTTGTTTTGGGTTTCCATTTCTCACTTGCGTAACTAAACTAAAAAAAGCAAAGAGCTTATTACTTAGGTACTCTATTTATTATGCACTGGGTGTTATGTTCTATACTCACTCCTGTTGGCTGTCAAATTCTCTGGTATCTGGACTCAGGACTCTGGGAAAGTAAACAAAGGAAAAATAAAAAATTGCACGAAACCAACTATGTACGATGTATACATTTGACATTACACAACACATGTACCAAATCAAAAAGAGTGACGTGTATTCGAATTTCGAATGGGGATTTTTTTCATGCTTCAAGCATCTGAAATTTGAAATGGTGTGGGTGGACAGAAAAAACTGCATATGAATAATATAAATACTAAACCGTATAGTAACTTAAGCCATTTACCTCGAGATTCGAGATTAATTAAAAGGCGCAGTAGAAGAAATAAAGAAAGAATTCAAATGCTATAATTATTCCTTGATTGGCGTCTTTATTATACTTCATATCTATAATAATGTGTACCGTTAAAATCCTCCTGTTTTCACTGAAAAGTCTAATATTTTTCTCTCTGTTGTTTTCCAGGTTAAAATCTGGTTTCAAAATCGGAGGGCAAAAGCAAAAAGTAAGTATAATTTTCCTATTGTTGTTCATAATATGTAATTTGAATTTTGAACTTGTAGGTTTGAAATACTTTAAAATGTAGATTTTTGAAAAAACTTATGTTTGTATTTTTTGTATCATTTTCAGGACTACAGGAAGCAGAAATAGAAAAGATAAAAATGGCGAGTCGCCCCCATATAGCTGCTGCATTCGCTGCTGCTGCTGCTACTTTTAATTTAAACAACCTGATGAACGGAGCTCAAATGTTCCATTAATCAAAATTTCCATTTTAAAATATTTAAATTATTATTTATTATACAACTTTGTAATCCCAGAAACCACAAACCAGAAACCAGAAAAGGCTCAACATTCAATATTGAAGAAAAGAAGTAAAACAAATCTACAAAATTCAGAATCTCAAAACATATTCACGTGATCATGATCTGAACAGAGTGAAAGTCTGTAGATTTTTCAGTTATCAAAATAAGTTAGAGTAAAAGATACAGAATTCTATAGGTGCTTTCAAAAGGCACAAAATAAGCAAAGAAATTCC
>JAQGBH010000270.1:0-60682 GCA_034698265.1 Sminthurinus aureus | reverse complement strand
TTCCAATGTTAAACATAGAGGGCGGGAAACTTGTAAAGCCTCTCTCTCATAATCTAAGGAATCCTGGATGGATATTTTTCATAGATAGTTTCACATATATACATAATATACTGTTAAACGATCACAATGCCTTCTTCATCTTACCCATGTCAAACTCAAATCTCAATGGAAACTATATATCTTCCTTTGGAGAACTGCAGATGAGCATGTATATAAGTATAAAGAAAGATAAATTAAAGATCTAGTATGTAGATCTATAATATATAGTTTGTATCACCTTTTTAGTCATATAGATTATAAGTACAGGTATATAAAATAGAGAAAAAATGAAGATGTATATTATATACTCACGTTCAAAAGTTTTTTAACCCTTTTGCCTTAGGGGATATGAATAATCTTTTGCCGATTGTAAATTCGTTTTCTTCTTCTTCTACTGATTCACAGCACTATGCTATATGTACTCAAATTCTTGATGTTTGTTGTTAGTTATAACTATGCTTCGTAATTTGTTACATTTATTACTTAAATAAGAGCTTGGAAATATATTTGGATTACATTTGCAATTTGCAAAAAACTGAGTGTATGTAGTATGTAGTGTATATATATATGTTATATGTTATATGTACAACAGAAAGACACACTTGATTCAAATGCTTTGGATTGTTTTGGTATGTTTTATATATTATACACACTTATAGACAAATATAACTAGATATAAAATTATAATGATTGAAGTCAATTAGACTGGACACTGGACCCGAGACCCGAGATTCCAGCACAAAGTTTTAAGCGTAAACCATGTACCGGGCTAGCATAGACATATGCCTTTCTATGATTTCATATTGATATCAAGAGACAATTAAAAGTGTGTGCTATAATTAAATTCACATGCTTGCTGCATGTATCGAAAGTGAAGTATGATGTGAGTAAACTATAGAATATAGAATGTGTGAGTTACAATAATGCACTTTTTTGTATGATCGATGGTGAATAAATAAATACATGCAGTACAGCATATTTTTTGAATGTGTTTTTATTCTCTCTGCATAAAATGATATCTCACATTTAAGAATGAACCAAAAACAATATGTGAATCGTGAATAAACAATCATATTAGTTAAATACTTCGATCCACTAAGTCTTATATACATACACCTAATATGCAGTAAGTAGTACCTAAATAATAATTAACAACAATTAACAAAGTATACTGGTAAGTAAAATAAACAATTCCAGCTATTCATAGTTTTGTTGGAACATGAGCAAATATCACATAACAGCTTCCCGGAGTACCGAGACGAACAAACGACTGGTTTCAAATTTAAATAGACACGTAGAGTCATAGTTTATAGTGACTTAAGTATAGCACCCCAAAAATCTTGAATATTTTTTATGATAATCTTCATTTATCATCTTGTGGTAGACAGTTTAAGCGGTATACAAATGAGGTACAAAAATCATTTTGTGAATTTCATTATATGCTTGTACATGAGATTCTCCTTATAATCTTTCAGCAAAAATTTCAACTGAAATGCATTTTCAAAATAATGAATAATGAATAGCATGTCAAATGCTAATAGGAGCACTTTTTTTTCATGTATCATATTCTTGGAGACTGGTGGCAGTAACTGTTTTCTTGACATATTTTTTACCATCTCCAGTTGTTTTTTGATACCTGTTAAAACAATTACAAACAAGTGGTATAAAAATTCACGTGGTCACACATCATCAAAATGTACATTAAAAATAATACAAGCTACACCCATATTCTACACAAAAAATTAACAATACTAAAAACCCACATAATTACCCGCTAGATTTTTCTGTTGGTGGTTCCATTGATAATAACACATGAAGGACAGGTATACTACGCACTACACGAAGTGCATCAAGACCTTCTAATAAGGGTTCATATGTTTCGATTGTTCTATTGAAAAATTGTAAAAAAAAAAGACGAGAAACTTTAATTATTCATTTTATAAAATCTACAAAACATCCAACCAACCTGTATACATTCACATGGAATGTATATACAAACACTCATGTATATTTTATCCATCCATATTTGATATGCAACATATATATGTATCTACTTCGTAATCATAACATAACATCAAAAGTTGATGTTTGTAAATATGCTATTTGTTTACCTGACGAAAGTAACTTTATTTATTTGATGAAGGGTAACATTTATTTTCTTTGCCTTGAGGACTTCAGCACAACCAACAGCTTTTGAACAATATTTTCCTCCTCCTACAATAACTACGGGATTTTCGGGTTTTAGAATCTTCAAGCAATCACTGACGTAATGACGGATACCTTGCTTTTCAACGTGTAACCTGTATTTATCAAATTTTAATCATTTGAGATGACTACAATACATTTTGTTCAAAAACATCATCATGATGTGTAATGTTCCTGTGCCATGTTCACAGATGTGAAAAACAAAATTACAATTTATATATGACTCTTCGTACCTTGTGATGGCAGGATCGAAAGGCTCAGTTTCGATTTCAGTAGTTATGACTGGTTCTGAATTGTAATTTTCCATTATAAATTAATGGACCCAAGTTAAACTTCAAACAAGGTTTAAATGGCAATTAATTAGCCGTCGAGAATTGCAAATTTCTGAACTCACAATTTGAACATCATTTGCAACCGCTCAGCGAGTTACCCTTGATCTTATATGCATGCAAATGAGTACACACAAATTGAAAAATTTTAATCAGTGTTTTCTGAGCAGTGATAGAGTTTTATTCGGGCACACTTTTATTGTACTTTCTCCAGGCATGATAATGTAATAATGTAAGCAAAAACAAAGATATATTATATGAGAATAGATTTAAATGATTTAATCAATGGGGTGAAACTCAACCATTTGATTGAACTAGTGAGTATGGTTTGTAAACAAAATATAGTATTTAGTATTATCATAGGTAGGTAGAAATAAAATTAGATACAAAATATTATGTACAACAATAATTCATGTAAAAATAATACAGATTAATTGTTAAGGTCATATTCTTTTCATGTATGTTGAGGATAAATTATTATGGTTTGCTAAAATTGTGAATTCATCTCGAATGTTTTTCATAAGTTCATCCACGCGTTCCTGAGTGCTAATTATGGCAGTGTCAACCCCTAATTCCAACTTAATATTCTGATGACTACTGATCATGGCCAAACCGATACCTAAATAGAAACGACAAAATATAATAATAATATAATGTGATGTACATATAATTTGTTCAAGTGTAACAACTGACACCTATTGACCTTTCAAATCTATTAACCAAGTAAGTTTTGGACTACCTATACAGATTAACTCACCACAATTTCCACGCCATAATCCGACAAATGAAATATCTTCCGTAGTCCTTCCAAATACATTCTACGACAATAGAATAAACACAAATAAAAAATATCATTCTATATCACATGAATATGAAACGGGAATTAACTGGCCACCACATGTAATTATACGGTATGAGATAATATAAAATGAGAAGTTTTGACAGAGTAAACAGATTTATTTACAATTTTCTCAGCAGGGCCAGGAAAATTCGAAAAAACAATTGTTGTAACATTGTTTACAACAATTTTCTTGACTATAAAACCAGGCAAAGCACCAATAACGGGCATAAAAGACCAATTCATGAGAGGGAGTACAGAGCGTTTCATTCGAAGCCAACGAATATTTGTTTCTCGGACTCTTTTCTCAATATTAGTAGTTCCAACAGGTACCCCAATGATGCAAAAACTCCTGAAAATTAACGTCATTATACTATTAGCTTTTGTTTGATTAAGAAACGAAAAATGATACTATCAAATGATGTGTGCACTTCCATTCACACATAAATTTGGTAACATAACACTTACATATTGTTTTCCAGCTTTTTTTTGCCGGTTTTTGGCCACGGAAAAGGCATACCCAAATGGAATGTTTCAGGAAGTTTCATTCCGTATTTTAACATGTACTTGTTAAAACCTCCAGCTATTGCAGAAAGAACAATACTAATAAAAAATGGTATAAACAACAAAATTTTACATTGTGAATAGAAATTTTGAAAGGATTTAGACTAAAAAAAAATACAGAATTCTGTATAAATGGATGTACTACACACCTGGAGAAAGCAACGTTTCCCCATTTTTTTCGAATTTCTTTAATCTCGTCAACTTTCATCATGAATCCGCTAGTATGAAAATTTCCATCGAGTTTTCTTGTACGAAAACCATTAAAATCATAACTTTCGAGTCCTTGTCTTACTATAAAATATGGACACGTCAACCACATGTACACATAACTCCAAAATCTAATTCTTGTTTCACCAGTAGCACCAAACGAGTACACTGGGGCTGGCAGTTTCCCTTTTGTCATTTCCCATTGAGCAACAGCAGTGGTAAAAGCCTGTATAAAAACCATAACGTTTACACATTAAAATCTTAAAATAATCATTGTTTATATAGACAGTTTTCATTCTTGCAGTTTGTACAATACTATGAGATATTATAGTTACAGTAAATAAAATGGGAAAATGAAAAAGCTACCGCCTTTCCTCTAGTATTGCTGTTCCATCACAAATTCCATGATGTATCCGCATAATGAGCATAGAAGTGCCCTTTGATGCAGAATCTCCTTGACAGATTTCTGGATGCACAAAATTATTGACTTGAATTAGTTCCCATAGACTTTTGTTCTTTTCAAATCCTTTTTTAACTATATTTAGAATGAATTCTTTGATTTCATCGTAAGAAACAAGCCTGTCGTCTTCCTTATAAAGTTTCACATGATTCTTTAAATTAAACTGTGTGTCTTCTCTAAAGAACAAGTAACCGCCCCAAGTCTCATAGAACTGCTTAAACTCTGGAAATTCCAACTCTCCTGTTTTTTCATCTCTTCTATCGAGTAGAGCATCCCATGCAGAAAAAACTTCGTTGAAATCCAAGGGCTCATTAAAACAAATTGATACTACAATGTTCTGCTTTGGTTCTCCCCACAAGTCATCATGTGCAACGGAAGAATTCCGACAATTCATGATCCCCACTACATTTGGAATAAAAAATTTTGCCAAAACTGCCACAATGTACCGATAAATAATGAATGGAAGAAAGATTATGGGACCCAAGAGCACAAGTGGTGCGAATAAAAGTGCAAGTATAACTATTATCAGTTCAAGTCCAAATTTTTTGATCAGTCTCCAGATATTCATGGTAGTGGTGGTTGAAAATAGAAAGGATAATAGTAAGGAGACAGTGTAAACACGGTTTGTTTTAACTAGGAACACTTAGACTTTTTTTGGAATAGCTACAGTTATTGTGAATTTTGTGTAGTCCCGATACATGTCTACGTATTATATAATAATATAGACAAACTTCAAAATACTGATGTCACAGAACGAGAACCAACAAAAAAAGAGAGAACAGTCCTAGAGAAAATACAAATTGAAAATGAAATCATTCTTCTTTTTTTACTTCTTCTATTTTCACAGGTTGCTATTTTGTTGCCTCTTGATGTTTGATTTTTGTGCATGTTGATTGTTGAAGAATACCTACTGTGCATCTCAAAGTCTGAACAGTGGGCAAGGTATATTAATGTATAATATATATATTTCCATTTTATTGTTTACAGGACGATTCTTGTTCGCCTTGAGTTGCTTTGACCCGTCTTGTTAGTATTCACAAAAAATATATCAGTAAACTGCACATTTGTATTTTATACACTCTCAAGTATTTTGACGCTTTGTGAGTTGGGAGAGTCCCTCTATAAAGAACTTTTGTCTGTCTAATTCCATACATTGATCATTGGTTATTTGACTGTGGATATGACTAATGTAATATCTTTATTGAGAACTCTTCATAAAACTGTTTTCAAAGAAGATGCCTCTCAGTATAGTTACAGCTTTCAATGCAACAAAATTTCAACTTTAATGTGTGTGTGTAGTGTGTGCGACGTACTACACGTACAAGGAATGAATTCATTCTGCTACTGACCATTCGCAACATTTCAAACTACTATGCAAAGTGAATATTTTGCAAATTTGCATTTATGCATTTTTACCAACTGAATTTAATATAGATAGTCAGAAATAATATCTGAAAATTTATCATATTTAAAAAGTTGTGGCTTCTGCATAAATATACATAAATAATTTGTATACGTGAGAAAACTTATTGAAGTGTTTACAAATTTTGCACAGAAAACTTGTATCTATATATCACATACCACATACCACATACACTGTATTCTGTTTGTATGTTACATATAAATCTCATAACTCATAAGCATTAAAATACATGAATTGATACCAAAACTAAAAGTCAGAGGAGATAAAAAAGTATGTATAATGCTACAATATTTCTTGGTCATTCTAACACTAGAGAGAGATTTTACTATAAACAATAAAATTTATAAATCTCTGTCTAGTATTCTAATAAATACACTTTGTAGTTTGTAGAAGTGTATTAGAACATGACGTTTTTTTATTACGTAGATATGAAAAAATATATATTATGGATACTTTAAAAATCTATGTACATTGTAAATTCTGGATTTATATTTTATATATTCCCAATTATATTGCCGAAATATTATGTTTTAAAGTTTCCGTGTTTGCAATGTTCCTATGTTCTTTCCCATAATATTATGTAACCTATGAGAATTTGGAATGATATTTTCAGTAGCTGGACGAATTATGGCTATTACCAAAATAAACATAATATACACATATTATACATAATACGTATGCTTGTGTACCAAGTGCTTTGTGCTACATCAATATGTGATATTATACATTTAAAGGAGATACAAAATGATTATAATTCTACAAATTTAGACAACTTCGATTGGACAAAAAAAGGTGCTGCTTTTATCTCAAGTTGTAAAGTGTGTCAATAAATGGCACTTGAACATTGTGAAGAGCACACAATGAAATGATTTTTAATTTTTCCTCTATTACTCATGAAAATTTTTTGAGTTTTGAATTTTGAATTTCATGTCCGAGTCTACTATACCTATATTTATAGGTAACAATTATAAATGTTGAAGCATATCTGACATATACATATACATGTATAACATAGAAATTACAAGTATATGTGTATCAATAATGCACACGTGGTTGGTATAGTATGAAATAGAATTTTCTAGACATTTTTAATGATTCATTTCTGCTCTATCATTCACGCTTCACCTTGTATCTTAATGTATACCATAGTTTAAAACTCATATCAACTCTACACATATTTACACAATGTAATGTATAGTTAGTAAGCTTGAAATTGGAAATAGGATAGAACGTTGGCGTTATCGTTCATATTACCAATCATAAAAAGGTGTAAATGTACATTATACATGTGTACCTTTTGTACACGCATATTTCTAACAATTATAGTTAGAGGCAGGTTATATCATATTATTTAATAATCCATCGTCCTTGAGTTTTTTTACACATAATAATACACCTGTGTACAATCTGACCACTGTAATATCCAGTGACTTGCAACTTCACTCTAGACTCCACACACACGTAGTCTTTCACTGATGAACTAATCCAGAGCAGAAAGAACAAGCAACCAGACATCATTGTCAATCCCGCTTTCGGTTGTTTACCAGCTATCGAGTTGTCAACGGAAACCAAAGACTTTTAGTGTCCAGTTAGTTCAACTTTAAACAGTTTTTAAACAGTTGTCATCATGCCGAACGTAGTAACTCTACCAGATCACTTCGGTGCCGTGATTTTAACCTTTGTAGCATCAATTGTTATGCTATTATGGAAAGGTTTCCAGGTATTTTCTTTTCTTTTGTACTTTACATTTTACAAATCAAATTTTAGTAAAAGTTGACCATTGACCATTCGAATACAAAATTTAGGCGAAAGATTGAAAGATATTCTGATAAAGTATATAATTCATCCACAGTTAATCTGAAGTAAATCCCTTGTTGAATTTTAAAATTAATGTATCTAAATACCAAAAGAGATTCATTCATTTACAAATTGTTATGTAACCCGGTAAATGGTGAATGATATAATATTATTTTAGTACATTCAGAATTCACAATATTTAAAAAGAGTTACGTCACTATATATATATATATTCACTATTCATTATTTTTTTGTTTTGTTGGTTATGTAATAAATTTGAAGAGCTAACACTTTAGAAGCTCAGATGCGTCAAGGTTATTTTAAGAATTTGTCCATGTACAATGTACAAACGTGTAAAAAGTAAAAAGTGTGTGCTCATGTAATTTATCTACAATACACAATACATAATCTTGACAAATTGAATGTGATTTAGTGATGTAACATTATGTACATAATATATTTCCAGCAATTCATGCACATCTGAAACACGAATGGTACAAAAAAAGAGCTTTTGAAAATACGTATATGTACATAAAAATGACATGATGTTTTAATTTTTTTGTTCCTTTTGTTTCTCAGGTCGGTAAAGCCCGGAAACAATTCAATGTACAATATCCAACTATGTACTCGGCCACAAATGATCATTTCAATTGTAAGTGTGTCCATGTTATGAAATGTTAAAGTATCAAACTTCAGTTTAATGACTAATGAATTATAGCAACAAGTATTTTAGAGAATTCATTTGGATTGACAGAATTTTTTTAATTAAATTAGGCTACCAAAGGGCTCATCAAAACACACTCGAGGTCTATCCATACTTTTTAGTCCTCCTGTTCCTTAGTGGTGAGTTTTCATAATATTTAAAACTTAGACAATTCAATCAAATACAGATTTTTTGTATATTTCTTATAATAATTTATCAACTCTTTTGTTTTTGTACAAATTAGGATTGGAGTATCCTTTGTTAGCTTCAGTCTGTGGAATGATCTGGATAGCTGCTCGAGTTTCATATGCTTTGGGTATGTAAACAGATTATGAGATCACATTTAGAATAATATACCAGAGGATGATTTTTGGAGATGTAATAAGACATATTATGTAGCTTTCGAATTACATCCAATGGCCTTACTTCAAAACCATTGACATATAAGATAAAATTTCAGTTTATGCAAAATGTTCATGTGTTATTTTCTCTCTTCAGGTTATTACACAGGAGACCCAAAGAAAAGAATGAAAGGAGTCTATGGATACATTGGCTTGTTAATTTTACTTGGAATTAACATCAAGGTACATAATATTTATATACATTTGCATATGCTTCTTTAAGAAAATTGTTAAAATATTATATAATGCAAACATAAAACTTGTCTAAAATGTCTAATGAATCCATGTTTTTTTTTCTCCTTTGAAATTTTTAGATGGGATTGTCACACTTGTAGAAGTTTTCTTTTTTCCTTCAAAGTACTTTCTACAGATAACCCTATAATAATATAACATTTGTATTGATTCTAATTTCTTGGGATGTTCTTATAAATTCGTGTATTCAAGATAAAGAAAGCCCATAACTTTCATGTACTAGTACATACATTGTATTACTTTCTATTTTCTATTACTGTAAAGTGTGAGTTTAGTTGCATTTAACAATTTCTGACTCTAAAATGAAATTTAAAGTACTCTATTGTATTTATTTTCTACTTTATGAAAATTAAAAACAGGTTTTACAAGGACTTACTTTGGTGTAATGTCAGGATACAACATATTATCAGACATATTATAGACATAACTACATTATGTAACTTTCTAGACCACTATATTTAAGTTTAAGGTTTTTAGGAGTTCAGTTTGCTTCTTTCGTAAAATTCCTGATGTTTATTTGAATTATATTTGAGAGAACCGGAAAAGGTCACAACACTTTTACATAATACATAATACTGCCTTCTCATGTACCGTGAATAAAAGTATTTTTTTCGACGCCAACCTTGTATATGTGCAGTATTACGCAAGGTTCAACAAAAACCTTTTATTTTTACAAACTGATTCATCTACGAACATTACAACATCATTTTATATATATACATTCAGATTTTACTGTTTATAATTTATCGAGTTACCAAGGAAATTGTATTATAGTTACATTCATACATTTGCAAAAATTATTAAACTTTCATTTGGAATTTTCCTCACTTATGTTTTTCTCTTAACCAGCCCAGCCAAAATAGAAATGTAAAGAAACATAATGTCATACAATATAGTTTAAATGCCAGATTTCAGACATAAATTTTAATGAAAAAGTAGAATAACACGTGGTCAATTTTCTTCCGAATTCAGAACTTCACAAAAGTATCATATACATGTATATATACATTAGCCATTAGACTGTTTTAAAATGGCTGCAACTCTTTTAAGTTACGAACCACAAAGTACCTTTGACTCTTTTGCATGTCACGCCACAAAAGTCGAAAGAAAAAGAAGTTGGTTTGTTGACATTGTTTTATCTGTGTGTGCCGTTGGATTTTTCCTTACCTTCTCATTTTTTATCGTAGGCACTACTATTTCTGTAGTTTTTACGCTCATTGCCCTAGCAATCTCAGTCCTATCCAACACGTCAAGTACAATCCTGGGAATATTCATGAGTCATGAATTGGGACTCTGTCTCAAAATTTTTGCAGCAATTTTTGCCATGGTGGGTGGATTATGTGCATTTACATTGCAGACCATTTTGACATTGGGTAAAGGACTAAGTTCAATTTCACAAAGTGCAACGATGTGTCTTGCTGGATCTATTCTATCGACTCTACTACTACTAGATTTTCGAGTTCTCTGTCAGTACGTGGTTTCGTTTGTGATTTTGGGAATTTGTGCTGTGAAAAACATGCGACTTTAAATTAGCAAGAAGAATGCCGGAGGTAACCAAAAAAGTATTATAAAAAATAAAATACATACTATGACCTACATGCTACATACATGTATATGCAAGTAAAATGAATATATTTAAGGTATATAATACATAATGTAAAACTCATCATGGTATCATATTTTATTTTAACAGCATACGTTCAGTTTTCGGAAGCCATTACATTTGTCACTTTTGGATCAGACACCATTGAAACTCATCATTGTAGATTTCATAAATATATTCATCATTTTTTAAAAATACAAAAGTAGAAAAATAAAAGCTGTATATCCCTTGATCCTTCTGGTATAAAAAAAACTATACTATGGAGCAGTTTCTCTTTATATCTAAACAGTTTTTAAGCATGATATTGACTCTAATACAGAGCTCAAGTTGTTTTAAGGTTCTCAAAAAGTAAATAGTAGTAAATACAAATAAATCAATGGCAATAATTAAATAATATTGAGAACATTTTGTTTGTAAACAAGAAAAAAAAACAATAAATAAACAACACCATGTCATAGTATACATAAATATAATATATAATGTATAAAAATCCCTATTTGATTTTCCTGTAGACTTCTAAGCTGCCTTGTTTGAAGCTGTGATTTAACTTCTTTTCCAATCGTCCTTAATAAATTGAGCACCTGAAATCAATGAAAAAGTTGACGATCACGTAAGAAGAAAGAATATATAAGCACAAAATGTTCATATTTTGCGTTTTGCACAAAAACTGATTTTACATTTCCATACTGTGACCATCATTTTCAACTCACCTCTTTCACCAATACCATAACAAGCACTTTGTACGTTACTCGAAATGATTTGCGGCATTACACTGGCGTCAATTACTCTAAGACGTTCTACACCTTGAACTTTGAGCGTAGAATCTACCACAGCTGAAAGATCTCCAACCTTACCCATTTTACAAGTTCCAACTAAAAATGTACATTAAAAAATCACATGCTCAAACATACATACAAAAATATGGCAGCACATAATTTAGCAAATAATATGGTAGGTAGTACATAGGTAGTACATTTCAAGGATAAAAAATACGACATAATATTATGGTTGTTAAATGAGTGATTCATGGAATATTTTTATAACCTGGATGATACACCGAGAGTGTAAATTGTCTAATATAGCATTTCCAATATTCATCTGATCTGAATTCCAAATCTTTACAAGGAGGGAACGGTGTTGTACTTAATTTGGCACCAATGGATTGGAAAGCTTCTGAATTTTCAACCATCTCCACAGCCTTCTTCATTCCTTCCGCAGTTATGTCAACATCATCAGGATTTGACAAGTAATTTGGATTTATTAATGGAGCTTCCTTTGGATCAGAGGATGCAAGCAAAATTTGTCCTCTTGATTTTGGTCTGCTTAAGATTGACATGATATGAAATGAATCTCTTCCAGCGACAGGACGATAAAATTCTTCAGATACATCAGAACGAAGATTGAATAACTGTGAAAATAATTGAGGTCCTTGATTATGGACTGGCAGGCCAAATAACAGTAGCTGAAGGTCCGGCCATAACGAATTTGGGTTTGTCACACGCTGATTAGAAAAATTTGATACTATGAATCCAGATGCTAAAACACCGGAACTTGAAAGTGGACCACGCCCAGTTTGAACGAAATTCAGGAGATGAGATGGATTTGAATCTCTGTCAACGAGGAAAGTTAATTTTTTAGCGCTGTCCTCTATCGTGAATGGACCTGTGAATAAAGCGACCATATGTACTGAATTGGTCAGTATGATACTGATTTTGAGAGTTTATTATTGCATTTTTCCTGGCTATACCTACTGAATTTCAGTTGAAAAAATTCACTTTACCTGTGAACCCAATGATATGATCCATAAGGTTCTAAAATACAAAAGGTTAAAAACTTTATATGTCTTTCATGAATATCCAAAATAGAAAATAGTCGAAACCGAAACATGTAGAAAATTATTCAAGTTGATTTTTGAATTTTTCACCTGTCCAACTCCGGGCAAATTGACAATGGGATTGATCTGTTGAAATAGTTTTAAGGAAAAAATATATCACAAAGTAATTACATAATTATTATGCAGCATTCAAATTTCAAATTCACAAAAACACAGCTCTCATGGCGCAAAATATTATTGTATGCTCATTTTTAATTTTAAATCACTTAAAGAAGACACTTACCCCATGGGATAACAAATGTTTCTCTGGACCTATTCCAGACTGCATCAAAATTTTTGGTGAATTTATCGTTCCAGCACTCAATATTACTTCTTTCCTAGCCTACAAACGAAAAATGTTTTCAAAATTTATTTCATAAAGGTTCACTTATTACAAAACACTGTATGTGTACAAATTGTAAATATTGTACCAATGCAACGTAGCGAACTCCATGACGTTCGTATTCGACACCATATGCCAAATTATTTGCACCCTTGAATAACACCTTGAAGTAAAAAATAAATCAAATTTCTGTAGATGTGAAAGTACTACAATTATTTTTCACTATAGATTCTTGATTTTTGAGGTTAATTTACTGTACATTTACATATGTATTTTTAGTTTTCTTTAGTAGATATATTGCAATAAGTGTCTCACTTTTGTCACAAGAGAATATTTGCGAATTGTCAGTCGATCGCCCCTTGTTCTACGAATAGGCTCTAAGAAAGCTGAATATGAGCTCCAACGGCGTCCATTCTTTTTTGTAAAGACAAATTCACCAAATCCTTCTTGAAATGGAGCATTCAAGTCAACTCTTGAATATCCCATTTGTTCGGCGGCATTCATAAAATAACTTGTTAGTGGACTGTCCGTATCTGGTTCTAAATTCAATTCTCCTTCGTGCCCATGAAACTCTGAGTCATCTGGACCATGGTAATTTTCACTTCGTTTCAGAAATGGAAGGAATTTTTCATAACTCCACCGATCGTCCCCTTAATTTAAAGAATGTAAAAGGTGTGTAGTAGGTATCGTATCACAACAGTCGTACACAATCAAGTGTACAGGAATGATACAAACCGTTGATTACCTGTTAAACGGGCCCAGTTTTCATAATCATACCTGGAAAAAATTCAAAAATTATAACCTGTCCACCTACATTTAAAATTCCTTGTCGTATTACGTTACTGTTTAAGAAAAACATATTTACCAATGTCCACGGACGTAAGCCATAAAATTCAAGTTACTTGTCCCTCCAAGTTCTTTTCCACGGGGCCACAAACTTTGCTATTATCGAAAATCCAAAATCAAGCCAACTTTAATTTTCAAGAAAAGAATCATATCGATTTTTAACGTATTTACTGCAGACAAAATTAAAATATTTAGTAAAATATCATACTTGATTCTTTAGTGCCAAGCATGAATAATTTTGAGGGACAGTGAGAAATCTCCAGTCCAGTGATGGAGTGTTGAGGAAAATACCGGCTGCCTGTGTAAATCAAAAGCTCATTTATCCTTCTTGTTTAAAACTGTACATTATTCAAAATACATAATCATATTTTTGAAAAAAAAAACGCAGAAAAGGGCAAAAAACTACAGCATACATACCGCAGGTATCATCTGCAAAGGGTTTGATTGTCCTCCTGCCTCTAATAATAAAACTTTATGCATCTCCGACAATCTGTTGGCCACTACTGCACCACTGGGTCCACTCCCGACGACAATAAAATCATATTCCTCATTTTGCTGCACTCGAGTTAACCTATCACTCAACTCATCTGAAATTTTAAGAATAT
Source organism: Sminthurinus aureus (assembly GCA_034698265.1). NCBI lineage: Eukaryota > Metazoa > Arthropoda > Collembola > Symphypleona > Katiannidae > Sminthurinus > Sminthurinus aureus. The sequence goes on along the minus strand of JAQGBH010000270.1, from coordinate 46,194 downwards.
GTTTACTGAGACAGATTCGGTATTATAAAAGACACAGGGTAACTTTGAAAAGCAACTAAATGTTATACTTATTTAAGATTTTAGTACACTGTAGTATATTATAATATGTAGACAGTAAAAAAACCACACCGAGAATAGCGTAGTCCATGATTAAAATGGGAATCATTGCCATTCCACCATAAAGCAGAGTTTGCATAATACTCATGATGCCAGGATTCATTCTAATCTGGTTAATGAATGCCATTTTTAATCTTCAATTACGACCAGAAAACCGAATGAATAAATAATGTTTACGGACTCTTTTATTGCAAATAGTGTGTTGTGTATTTTTCGTCAATCACACTTGTTTCACTGCAAACTTGACACTACATTTTGCGATCACTACACACAAGCGGTTGATGGTTGATGCATTTAGTCTAGTAGATGTTGTAATATGCATATGAACTAGATGAGCTCACTGTTGGTTTTGTACAGAATGTGTATACTTCCTCGTCTGTTGTTAGTTTTCAGTTTAAAATACACGTTTTTTCGTTTTTTTATTATTGTACTTTGAGAGCACTTTCTTTATCCAACTGGTGTATAAAAATACGTATGGTATTTCTGTTTACAAGTTGGACACACTGATAATTTTTTCGGCTTGTCTTGTTTGATTGAGAAGAACTGGCAAGACATTTGAGGGATTGGGGGTATTTCATTGTACATATTTTGTTTGATTTGGGGAGTCAAAAAAATCCAACGTGCTTAAGATTTCTTAGATGAACATGTTACATAGAATATACATATATCTACATATGTGTACTATGTGCACATGTACATCGTGCAAACTATTTCTGAATCTATTACCTATTACAACCTCATTCACAAATTCATTACATGCAGAATACAGAACATACCTAGTCCACGCTTTACATGCTGCATACTGCACGCTACTTGGTAATGAATAGACAGCAGACATCGATGAGAAGGGAACGTTTACAAATTGTCTATGATAATTGTTGGCTGGCTATGCCGTGCAAAATACACATTATACATTATCTTACACATGTAGTCATTCAAATGAATTCACTTGAGATATGTGAAACATCTCAACCAAGCACAACATCATGAGATTTCAAAACTTTAGCAAAACATACATGATGTTGTACATTTTGTATTTGGTATTGTAATGTAAAATGTAAAATTATACCTATCTATATGATGCATTTTATATTATATTATATTTTTATTATGAAAACGACTACGGACTAAGATGCAAGAATGAAAAAGTATAATATGACGATATATGATGTCTAACCATGTTCAATGTACATTATAATATATTGCACAGTGATATGACTTTATAAATGAATACGTGTATGATTTGTATTTATTTGACATCAATTCATAATTCATTCACAAATTCGCCAATAATGAGACATGCACAAATATAGTGCAAAACAGTACAAACAGTATAAACAGTACAAAACAAAATAAAACAACAAACAACAGATAATTTTGTATCATAATTTTGAACATGTGTGGCTAATATTTTCTTTACAAAATAAAGCAAAGTTTTTATAAAATTTAATCCATGCATGTAGATTTACTGAGTAGTGGGATATGAGTCATAAGTGTTAAGTGTTATATTATAAATCAAAGCTTTATTATACCGTATTATAAAGTGGTAAAGAGATGTAATTTATCACTCAATATTCAACGCGTACATTATTATATGTATACATATAATAATGTATATAAAGTCGTCAATGTTCAATGTTCATAGTTCACAGTCCACGTGTTTCCTAATCACTAATCAAGAGAGCGAGAGATGTTGAAGTTAAGAATTTAGATTATAGTTAATAGTATAACAACGAGCATGATACACGTTATATTGCATATGAAATATGAAGTTCAGAATGTAGAATGTGTGGTACACATGATACACATATTTTGCTAGTGGCACAGCTATTATTATGATTTCGATCAATGTTTATTGATAAAAAGGTCAATTACATTAAACATGAAAATGACTTTGCCATTGACCATTTATGTCTTTTATATATACATTTTACATACCATCTAATATGATTTATTTTATGCATGCCTTTATTCCATTTTTATTGTGCTCGGTCATTTACTAGACAAATGCCCTTTGTCAACTGTCATTAAGCTGTTTTGTCCATCTCTCTTGTATCTTGTACCTTGTACCTTGGGATATTTTACTGTAGAAGTATCCGAATAAAACAACCATTGCCGAATTTACAGCTTACGATTCATTTACACTTAACTGAATTTAATAACAGCGGTATGAAATGTTTCTAGGTTATACATATATTTACTATTTACACAAAGAACATGAGATTTTTATGCCGATTGAATGACGAGTAACGAGTAACGAGTAGTGGATAGGAGGAAAATACATCTGCATAAAATTTCGAGAAAAAAACTAAAGCAGAACGCACTCAACTTTTCATCATAATGGATTTCATATTTTTTTCTGACTTGAAACTAATTACTTTTCCTGCTGTGTTACTTGAACATAAAACTGAAGACTGAAGAGTTTACGAAAGAGTTGTATATTAATGATTTAGCAGTAAAATGAAAAGAATAATCCATGCAAAATGACCATTTGAATTTAGATTCATTGGATGTTTTATTCATCAAATATTTTATACATAATACATACAAATGGCATATGGCACAAAAGTGTGTAAAAATAATACGTCAAGTGTACACAATTGTGAATACAGCAACGGTGTATGTGCGATGTGCGGTAAACATTTCAATCTTAATCTTTACAATTTTTGCATGTAGCACATAATGTTATACTTGTATATATAGATTGGAATACATTTTTGCCATGATTTTATTGTAAATTTGATCTCAAGTAGAAGCCTGTAAATTCATAGCTATTAGCTATACCTATTTCTATATTTATGTAATTCAACCTTATATTTTTGTAATACGGCATCTTGAATCCTGAACACAGAACCCAGACTACATAATATATATATATATACAAATTAGCTATACAGTATACAGATGCGTAAATCGTAGATTTACTTCTTGTAATGAACATTTTTCCTTCCTCTTCTTCTAATCCTCTATTAACAGAACTCAAGATCATCTCAAATCTCAAGAGTATTTGTCTACAAACCTATTTTCTATTTTCCCGTCTCCAAACATGTAGCATGTGGCGCGTAGTTGTACCTATTTACAGTGTGTACTCGAGATCAAATAATACAAATTAGTTTAATTCCGTCACTATGAAAGTTTAGGGGAAATGAATGCATAATGTACTAAAGACCAACGAAGTAAGACATTTGATGACACTAAAACGCTAAAATATTTGTATTACACACTCTTGTAGTTTAAAAAAGCGCGTATTCATTGCTGATTGACACATTTAACCACATGTCGTACACATAGTTGATACTTCATGTGTCATCACATCTCTTTTTTAGTAACCTAAAACCTAAAATACGAAAATACCTAACACCCCTTATTTACGTGTACAGCGTATAAATCAAATCAAAACATTCTCATATATTCAAAGACAAACTTGTGTATATTTTGTTTTTTTATAAATTCATTGAATGAAATTCCAAGTCAAAATTACAAACTACTAATTAAATGGAGTAAAAACAACTCTACATCAAAACATTTGTGGGAATTTGAAATATCCTATATGCGTTTCTTGTAACTTACATACTTGCTAGTACCTACGAAAGGAGTAAGATCTGGAAAGTAAGGACGAGTAAAAAATATACTAACAAAGTTGCAAGTGCTATCTCCATTCATGTTCGGCGAATTGTGATGATAATTGTATTGCTTAATAAATGTTTGCAATATTGGACAGCATAGTATGATAATAAATAATAAATAATACATGAATCAAAAAATCTATCTACACTCTACGTGTATAATATAGCTATGCACTATGCACGCTTTAACCTATTTCAAGTTAGAAAAGATCCAAGAAAATTTTTATTGACACTGATGTATTGAGTATTGATACATTGTGTAGTGTATGGTGTGTAGTGTGTAGGTGAACACATTTTTAATGGTAAGAATAGGATGGACTATAGGTGAGTACTCTTAATTCTTCACATGCCACGTTTTTGCGATGTGTGAGTAGTGAGTATAGAGTATAACAAACCTGTTGACTAAGCAAAAAATTCAGAATGAAAAGTCAGATAACGTACTTGAAGCTTTACAGAAACATTTACAAGGAAACTTTAGTGCATAGACTGTAGTACAGTTACTGTACGTTGTACACAGAATGAGAACTTTGAATGTCCACCACCCTCTGATGACTGTTTTCTTTGAGAACTGCTCACTGCTCAGTAATCAGTACTCATTGCACTAGGCAAGATGGCGCCGATATGTTTCTTACTGAAAAAACAGTTGTATCAAACATCAAAAGCATCAGTAACAAAAAATAAATTATTACTAATGCATACTGATTACTAACAATAAATAAAGCAATAATAACTGACTACACATGTTTTCAAGCTCTAGAATTTACTTGTATGTTGTTTTAGGTTTAGATTTTAGATTGCATAGATTTTTCATATTTTCGATATTCCTCTTGACTAGTACGCAGTAGCTATATAAACAAAACATTGACTTCGGAGTCTTTTGTATGCTGACACGTCCATACATGTTTCATTTTAAGGAAACTTTAACGGTTTGAATTACGATGCTGTGGATTCTCGTATTGACTATTGAATATTGAATATTTCTGGACTCCGCACTCTTCTTACACAAGCGAGAAAACAAAGTTTTCCCTTTCTTAAAAAGCCAGTGTAGTGAAACATTTTATTCAACTGGTGCACCATTATAATTTGTGAATGTTCTGTCATCACTTATCATTGAAACAAAAAAGTGGTTTTGATAATCAGTCAAGGTTATGGTACTGCTTTTTGCTTCTGTTACTTTTGTATAAAGTACAGAAATAGACAAACATGCAGAAATAGACAAACATACTACAGTAGTACTTCAATTACCCGCACTAACTTGTCTAACGTGAAGCCAGAAACGCAAAATGACATTTCTCAAAAGATTGCTCAAAACTCAGAACAGAAGGCTTTTCATTCGTACTTGATTCAAAGAATTAATTTTTTTTCATATTTATTTACCCCTGCTTCAATTTTTCCGATTTTCATTGATAGGTCCGGATAATCAAAATCGGAAATCCATATGCCATCTAATTTTTGTACTATTCAGGGTCAACAATACAAATTTACATCAAAAATAAGTAAATACGCCATAAATTCATTACATTTTTATAAAAAATATAATAATAATTACTAATCACTGCGTAGCAGATCACATTTATGACGATGTTACAAGCTGGAATTGTATCACAATACATGTTTTGTTGAGTATTGGTGTAGCATTTTCCGGCGTGTTCATTAATTTTCATATGGGTTGGATACTGGATAATGGATATACACAAACAACAATACCAACCAATCCTTGTGCAAATGTTTATTTGTTCATACAAGTGTCCATCAACTTCATTGTAATAGGCAGGTCGAACAAAGTAAACGACGTCAAAAGTTAAACCTACAACAGGTAAAATAAGGTAATATAGGCATAATACTGAAGGCATACAGTAATTATCCGAATAATTACATTGGATAATTTCGTTAAAATCTATGATACATCAAGAATTCTGCCTAAATGACAACATAGTCATGGAACATTGAAAAACAAGAAGCTTGGCAAGTACTTGAAGAAATACGGTAGATACTAAAGCTTTAAAATTGAAGGACCAGAAAAATGTATAAAATAAAATAACTCCATAGATTGAAGACTATACCCATTACCCATCTACGCCTCCATGTATGTTTTTTAATGCATAATCCTGATACACTTCCAGACAAACAGAATATCATGAAAATGTTAAAAAAAATGTAACACCGTCCACAGTTGAGTTAGTTGAACTGAGAATTGACGTAAGCAGTAAATTTAACAATTTATTAAGAATTTATTTGCACCCTGGTGTGAAATGTGTCAATCTGTCAGAAAAATAGACATGGTAGTCAAGTGTCTATAGCAAAACTGCCATGTTTTCCCGCAAAACAATAATTAAGTTGTTACAGGCAGTTCTACATACATAATAAAATGTACTGTGTAGCACAATACATTTACAATGTATCATATCGTATCGCATTATAATGTGCGTATGAACTAATCAACCTTTTATTAATCCAACAATTTTAATTAACCCAATATCAGTCCAAGTTTTTTAGGATGAAGAAGGTCAAGAAATGAAAATGAAAAACAACAAGCAGGAAACGCAGTACGGGTCTTTATTTAAGTCATAAATGTTTTTACGAAAAAAGTGTAAATGACGTATACTTCAGTGATTCATAATTTACTTCCAAATTTCAGCCATACATACGCATTATGATTCCATCGGTTGAAAAAAAAATGAAATAAAACTGGATTTTAAAGCAATTTATGTAAGAATATTGTTGTCTCCAGGATAATATCATGAAAATACTGGTTTTTTCACGTGTGTGAGAAAAAACTATTTTTTCATCATGTTCTGTATTATATAATGTAATGTGTGAAACAAATTATCATGAATCTATGTTTTACATAATCCTACACGCTAATTGATACTGGAAAAAACAGTCGCTTGTATACACCCATTAGACACGCGATACCGGGTAAGCTTCGCTTGGTATCCAAAATCAGCGGTGTAGAGGTTTTCTTCTGAAATAATACAAAAACGCACAATTATTGATGTAAAATACAATATTTAAAATCATCATGTATTGATTATTTGGCTATATACTTTTGTTTTGTTCTGTTTTCGAGTGTTTTGATGGTCACTTTTCCTCAATCAGTATTGTAGAAATTATTCCCTTAAACTACACAAGGAACTATGCTACAAATTTGCTTACAGCTACTGAAAGAGAGTGTCTGATCATGTTTTTTATGAATTCAAAATGTTATACTATTTAAATAATTAATCTGTACCTCTGTACCTTCAATATCGTAATGATTGTTTGTGTTTGTTTGTGTGTACGCATACCACATGTCATTATATGATAGCAATAAAATCTAGTCAAAAATCACACGTGTAACAAAGACGATTGAAATTTCGTTTGATTTTTGACATGTTTTGATGAGGACCAAATTATGAAAGCTACAAATGAAATGTAAACACTGTATTACGAATATTATACACACATGCACTGTGATTTCAATTTATTGAACTTTGATTTAAAACAAAAAAATGATACAGTAGCACCTCAACTTACCTGACTAATTTTTACAATGAAATTTCATGCAAGAAAAATTGACCTCTATGATCCCAACTAGTCTAAAGTATACTTCTGTATAATACACAAATATTTTATACTATTTGATTATTCAGGTTCAACGTTCAAATCTCTACAATCAGCTGTTTGGATGGTTGAGGTTCTACTGTATTTTGTGAACTTTGGAACCTTGTGTGCGTATTTAAGAGGTAATGAGCGTCTGCAGTTTGCGCTCAGCAGCTTGAAGCATCTACAATATATAATGTGTAACACAATACATAATATACAATTAAATGTTTGTTTGTTTAATTTTGAGAAGGAAAATATCAATAATTATTGGCATAATCTACAATTCAAAAACAACTAATTAGTTATTTTTCTTTATTATAATGAAGCTGGGTAGTTTAATTTGAACTTCGACGTTAATAATGCATCGTATTAAACACTGTTTGTCTATCACACATCACATGCTTAAATAACAGAAGAGTACATGGACTTTGAATTGAGACCTGCCTCCTACATGATTGACTATGGGATATGGGAAGTAGGGAGAGAGAGATCATCAGCACTTAAGATCGTCGTCATCATCATCATCACCGTCGTTGTCTATATAAGATCAACCCCTCAGCAAAAAAGGAAGATTCCTCGTCTGTGGTCATTATCATTTCAGTCGATTTGTGAGAGAACGTCCAAGAGCATTAGCAGTCAAAAACCTGCTCTACTGTACTTAAAGCTTTGTCTTGGACTTTGCCAAGTCTGATTTAAACTGTTCATACTGCATTCTGTATGTTGTATGTTTTATTCTTCAACTACGTAAGTACAGTCAAGTTTAAGCATTGCATGTATTTAAGTGAGCCAAGAGTCAAACGTCAAGAATAAGCTACGGTGTGAAAAGATACAAAAACGATATTATATTATTATCTTATAACTTACAATAAAGTGGACAAAAAAAATCAATCAAATTTTCAAGAAGTTTCAAGAGCAGCTCTTAAATCAAAATTTTACCATATTTCAGACTTAAGACTCTTATGTTCTTATGTGTGAGTGAAAAGTCAGGAGTAAAAAGTAAACAGTGTCAGTGTAAAATCATTTAATATTCTACATTATACGCTTTACACATATTATATTATACTGAATAGTACTAATGAAATTATTTTGAAGAGACAACTACTCATCATAATATACTTTCTCATGCACAGTCAGAATACTGAATTATGTGAAGTGCATTTCATACTTGATACAAGTGTTTAGTACACAGTACAGATTGCAGAGAGTACATGTACAGAAAAGCAGAAGACTACATAAGAAGGAAAAAACCATTCAAGTGATACAACAAGTTGAACTGAACAACTGCTATTGTATATTCTGTATTGTGTAAAGTGTAAAGCATTAACATTTTTCAAACTTTTCTCACTAATGATGATAATATATACCAGAGATAACAGAGAAGAAGAAAAAGAAAAAAGTATGCCAGCGGCTTCATGGGAAATTTCAATAAAGGAAAAGGAACCTTTGTAGCTGAAAGTCATTGCCAATTGTCATTTATGCTATATTCTTCTATACCTGTATGATTCGTAATTCGTACTGTCAACATTCAACATCATCACAAATCACAATACAATACTACATCTGTTGTCTGTTCTTTTCTCTATACTTTGATTTAAAAAGATCAGGCTGAAGACTGAAGCAAATTAAGTGTGCATATTTTTACATAACAATATAATATTTTATACAGGAATATTATTCAGTGAAAAATCAATTTTGAATTCTTCAATTAGTTTTTTAACCTATGAGAAAATAACTGGATGCTTGCATCATCATCACTAAAGTGTTTCTTCAAAGTGTATAAATTTACACCATTTACAAAACATTTTCAATTTTCAATGGTACAAAAGTAACCAGTAACCGGCACATGATCGATTTACTACGTACAACGGCGACTATTTATAGTTATTTTTGGGAGACGAGTAGTTGAAGTTAACTATATATACATTGAATCTTCTTATAGAAAAAAGGTAAGTTTAATTTTCTCTATTTTTAACCTCAAAACTACTAACTACATTTTATGCTGCATGTAAGAAGAACTATACTGTTATTACGCGATTTGACAGATCAGTGTACGTATAGTACCTTTCTTCACACATGACACATGATACATGATTATTTATATTACTCATCTTTTACCGTATGGTGTCACGTGCGTACTCTGTATCACGAATCTTGTTTTCCATAAGTAATTGAGCTGTGAATATGATATGTTGATATCGACTGGAGTCTAGTTAATCACGTACACAATGCACAGTACATATAACGAATATAGGTAATTCCATTCGTTCCAGACTAGACACTACACTATTTTCCCTATATTTTTTCCAGGAGCAACAACATCCCAGCACGCAATGTTTTTGTCTATAGTATTTACGCATTTTTTACATTGTGGGTTGTGGGTGTTCACTTGTGTACGTAGTATGTAGTATGTAGTACGTACGCAAATCCAAACGGAAACTTTCCAATTTATAGGTATGGGTGTATGAAAACTAGTAAACAAATAAAATAGATATCAGCTTCTATAAAAAAATTTATGGCTATTAACTATACTTATTTATGGTATATAGATTGGTGTTTATGTCCGACGACTTTTTGTTAGACTTTTATGACCTGGGAAAATCAATTTAGTACAAATGATGAAAGTCATAATTATTTTAGACATAATGATATGTGCTGTGTAAGCTTGCCATTTTGTTGCTATTATTTTGTGAAATCTCGCATTGAAAAATTTTAAATCTGTGAAATTTAGTCGGATTACTCGCACATTTTTCCAGTTGTAGAAAAAGTGATTTAGCTAGAAACTAGAAATGAATGAATGAATCCTGTACAGTGTACAGGCAATAATTATAAATTTACACAATAAAGCCAGATTATTATTACATGTAGTTTGTATTTCTATTTTTGCTGACGTACTTGAACTTGAAAGTTCTCTCCATTCATTCTCCATTCATTTCTTTTCCTGTAAACCGAGCAATTTTTCTCAGAGTGGATTAAATTACAAATTACATAGTTACAAATAAAAAAATACGTATGTATATGTACATGAGTATCTGTTGGAATTAAATTAAGAGAAGGTTAGGAAGGACCAAAAAGAACGTATCTTTAAAATCACTGTATACACAATATAAATTGTAAATAACATCATATAAGTCATAAGCAACAAGATCATGTACTTTGAACCTTCTGTGTCAATAAAGCTTGTTGATTCTAGGCTAACTGGAATTAGACGTGTTAGGTACATAATAAGGAAGAAGATTCATATCCTCTATAGAAACATATCCAACATGCTCAAGTTACAGATTACAGTCATGTTCATGTTACAGATTTCAGTCATGTTCATGGTCGACACTCAACCCTGATTAAGTTTTAAATTAGATCAAGTTTCTAGCATTAAACTATGCAAAATTGGTTTACAAGTATTTCTGGTAGTTGATACTGCACAATAAATAATGTTTATAATAATTTCACATCACGGGCAAAAGTGTTGACATTGCACGTTGCACGAGGGTACAATTGAATATTATCTATCAATGTGTGATGTGTGTATTGTGTATTGGATAGTGCAAAGTGCACATTGTTTTTTACAACTCTGCGTTTTCCAACTGGAACTTTGAACTGTCAAATTGTACAATGGAATCGCTATGCTGTCATTTTCATTAGATTTAATTTTTTATTAGTTTTCATAATTCCTGACATTATATTAATAATGCTTATTCATTATGTAAACATGATCAAAACGTGAATTTGCACTTGCTGTTAACTATTGTAAGTTTAACAGCAAATGCAAACTACATTGCGCGAGCGTTGTGTACACCATAAAATTACTGAATGGCGTCAGAGTCCAAACTCCATGCAGTTTGTACACGCGTTTCTTTTTATTCACTGAATTTTGATGTATTAGAGCATAATAATAAATTATACTACACTGAAATTGCAATTTACAATATTTTTGTTTTGGGAGAATAAATAATATCCATTTAAATTATGTCAAGTACATTACCATAAAATGTAGTCACATGATAGTTATTTGTCACTTGCGTGTGAGTGCAGAATTTGTTTCAATTATTTTAGATATTTTGTTTTCCATGTTCTATGTTCTATTATTGAATGCTGAAAGTTGACAGTATAATATTATTACATCATCATGTGTAACTGGAATTTCATAACAGTAATATAATATTCAGCATCCTAGCAGTTTTTTGGAATTCATAAATAGTTCAGAGCATGAAAACACTGCGTGATTTTTTATTTGATCAACTATGAACTAAGAAATCCACCATTAAAATTTTTAGCATCTAGCAACATGGAAAGATTTAGATGAACTTTGTGTCTCGTAATTATATGGAGTAGTTTAAATATTCCAACAATTACCTATGCACACTTCTTACTAATTTAAGTTACAAAACTATTTGATATTTGATAGAATATTATATTATATTATGCAAACAGACTTTGGACAGAGATTATTTTTTATTGCTCTGTAAATTTTTGTAAATCACATTATTTGTCCTTTGTCATCCAGTATGTACCGTAGATTCAGTTATTTCATAATATATGCATATGTACAATGTACATACATGTAGCACATAGCTATGTTCAGCCTTACATAATACACAGCATAGATGTACATGTGCAATGTGCAGACGAACTTATGGGTATTAAAAAAAGAGTAGTCTGTTTTTATCAAAGTCCAAAACACTGTTCTTTTGCCTATTGTTGTCGACACTTCCTCCCTTTCTTATACATAGCACAGCATGAACGAACTATGCAAATGTACCATCGTATCCTCTCTATATATATGAAAGGAAGTTTGTACCTATTGAAATAAGTTTCAGACGTGCATTTGATTTTCCTTGTACAGTTTCCTCGGACGTGTACATTGTGCCGTGAAGCTAGACAAACGGTACTTATACTTTTTTGTATGGTTGAATACTGTATAACATATTATGTATGCTCAAGAATAATTTAGCTATATTCTACTCTGAGAACGGGGCTACGAATGATGTGTTTGCGTATTGCATATTGTATATTTGAAGTTTTAAGTAGTACATGATATGCTTATGTGGAAATAAATGCATGTAAGTATGCACGAACCTGTATACTGTACTTGAGTGTAAAAAGAAGCTTAGTTTTTAGTGTCTAGTCCGCCATTATATCCATAGTATGCCTGCAAATTTCGGCACAAAATTTTATCAGACGCTTTAATTGGACTGATTCTAGCGTTCTAGCTGTCACTTGCAGACTTGCAGGTTAAAATATACAATAAACGGCAAAAGTATAATACTATGCAGTTTCATCTTTTGTTAGAAAAAAATGCCTAAATTTTAAAATTTTGTACTGTTTTTTTTTCCATTTTGTACACTTATTTGTATTTTGTATTAGTTATGTTGTAGATAAAAGTAAAATTATGCGTTTTTGTCCATAATTATCGGAGATATGCTAAACGAATAATGAATAGCCTATTATGCAACGTTAATCACATCTAAACTTGACTGTATATCCAGAAAATGTAGCATGTATTGTAGCATATTATAGAGCTTAGTAGTCTTTAAGAAAGAACAATAAAATGATAGTAGCAATTATTACATCTACAGTCTAAAGTCTGAAGTGTGCAATTTATGCAATAATAGGAATGATGAAAAAATAAAAGATATTTGATAAAACCTAGAGAGGCCCAGCTGTCCTTCCCTTTTACATCCAGTAATACTGGATTCCAGTGTCCAACAAAAATGACAGCTAGGGCATTACGTGTGGAGTTTGGAACAATAAAGACATTACATGTGCATGAATGGGAAATTGGAAAACGTGTTGCAAAAAGGGAAAAAATAATGGGACATGGTATGTGAACTAAGTTCAGCTAATTGTAGAGTCCTGTGCAAAAAAAATGCTTCTTTGCATTATTTTTATGAAAGATATTTCAGTGTTAAAGTAATTATAGTGTTGAACTTTTTATTTCAGTACTTACTTCATGCGTCACTCGTAAGTAGTAAGTACGACTCCTGTAAAAATATATTATGTATTATGTATAATACAATATTCAGATCAAATCCATTCATGAATTGAACTGTATTGTATACATACATACATATAATAATATATCACACTATTCAATTTATCATATTATTGATTAAATTAAATATGAAATTACTTCTTGTATCCACTTCTATACGACAGTCTACGTAGCTTTTAACAGTGAATAAAGTACATAAATATACACGTGTATATTATTGGTACTTGAAACTCCATTTTTTACACAAAATAATATACTGAACCGAAATCCATACAACATATATCTAATAATTAATAATATGAAATTTTTTTGTTAAAGGGATTAACTGTGATTGAAACTTTTAAATATTAAGCAAGTTTCAGATGCACTCCAATAATCTTGTGTAACATATGCAGAACAAAGAGATTTTTTATTGCAATTTTGATTGTACGGTGTAATTACCTGTTAAATATGTTTTCCTTTTCATATAGTATGTATAATGTATATTATGTCATTTATGATGAAACTTGTGATAAGTAGTGCTTATTCCTTGATGCCCTTGAAATTAATGTCTTTTCTGTCAGAACAATTCAGAAATTGTTAGTGCATTAGATGTACTTATTATCATTCTCCACATTTCTTACACAAGGGGATTTTCTGGAGGAAATCGACGTGAGAAAAGTAGGAATTTTTTTTTGATTGTGTGTACACATTATACACACATTAAATATTTACAACTTTATAAACATGAATGAATGAAGTTTATCAAAATGAATATAATATATAAGATTATATAGTTTTGTTTTTTTTGTCGTTTTTCATAGACATTAGGCGTAGGTACATAAAAAATGCATGAACATGTTTCTTGACCTATGTTCCAATCCAATTTTAATGAAAACAAATCCAATTTGCTTTTTCCCCAATCCAAAGTAAATATCCAAATGATAGCATTTTAGTCTCAAGAAAATTTCATTTTTTGTCCTTTTAATACTTCTTATAGCAACTAGGTATTAACAATTACGACACTACTCAAAGCCAAAAAGCAAAACATGAAAAATGTGTAAAATCAAGGCTTAAAAATGTTAGCATAATATTATACTAATTATTATGATTGTATTGTGCTGAAAAGATCATGTGGTGTAAGTTTGCATAACCAGTGGTCAGTGTTTTTTATTGCTGTTGCTATTTTGACAATAATACTGATCTCTATAATATCTTTTTGTTGAGGTGGTACATCTTTCTATTATGTTAATTAGTGATGCAGATGTAGGGTGTAGGAGTAAGCGATCCTTAGTCCTTAACTGTAAGCACAAAAAAAATCGCTTGTAAATGGATGCTTCATCAGTATTTTTGTTTTACCTTGCTCTAATTTGATGTACCTGACAACATATACATAGTACATTAGTACATATTATTTCTGTTTAACTGGGCTTTAGGCGTTAGGTAACCTTTGTACAATGTATTATAAATTATTAACAAACTTGGATGAATAAATTTAAAGTGAAGAAATGCGGTGCACAACGTTTTTAAATGTATGAATTACACTTTACACACATTAAGTTCATTTTTAAGACCGTCTTTTGGCTTCAGGGATCTACCTCGAAGCTAAGTTGTAGATATTTTGTAGTAAATTTTAAAGTCACTGTTAAGTTAATTCGCTCATTACTCATGTAGAAAGTTTGTGAAGCAGAATTCTGATTCAAGATGAAAAACTATAGTGTAATTATGTTGTTTATTGGGTGTAAGGTGTAAGATAAAACTGACGTTTAATACAAAATACAAACATGCTGAGCCAAGAAACGTTAGGCATTCTTAATTCTTATTGGGTGATAAAAATCGACCACATAGAATATTTAATATTATTATAGCATTACTTCATTGACAAAACATACTACATATTGAGTTTCTTTTAGGAATTGAATCAATAACTGTATATATATTATGCCATAAAAATTAAACAATTTAAAGCATTTTTGTGGTTTGTACATTGTACTTACATGAAACTAGACTTCATTTTATGAGTGTGTTGACATGATAAACAGTTCACCTGTACCTTAAGGGTCAATGCAAAAATGTATATGGATCTTTGAACATAATTTTTTGCAACGAACATCATTGACGTAAAACTCCGTATAAACATGTTACAAATTAAAAAAAGGTCGAGCTTTGAAAAACCAAAAATCAATTTATATATTTTCAGAAACAACAAATTTTACGGAAAACTTGAGAAAAGGACTGTAATTATCATTTACTTTTGCGTTAGGAAATAGGTTGATTACCTTTCAGGATTTTTACATTCTGTCCAAATTTAACATTGCATTTTAAACAGTTGTTTCAATTATTGTTTATTTTTTATTTATAGGAGAGGAAACTGGAAATTAATGTAACTACTTTATGCTGTTTCTCAAGCCTTCAACTATATATATATATATTTTGAAGCCTACAACCTGAAAAAAACCCCATATTTTACTATTCACACGTGTAGAGATTTAGCATTTTGTCTGAAATATTTCTTCACGTCATAATACTGACATCTTCAACTATAAAGGAACGCTCCTTGTTTTCATTTTACTGCAGTATTTTTCTTGTAAAAATGACAGAAGAGGCAAAAACTTCTCCAGTTGTCACAAGTAGAATGCCGTATTTCGTCCGACATGGCCATTTCTGTGCAATGCATCCTACGGAGATGATAACTTTCACGATAACATTCATCGTCCTTTTATTCAGTTTTGCCACGTCCATCGTCAAAAAGTATAATTTGCTTCTTTCGGAAAACGCGGATGGTGTATTTATCACAACGATGCAAACGGTAAGCTTCCAGTTATTTATATTAAAAGCAGAAATTTGGACCTTCATTTATCATACAGAAAAAATTGGAATGATATGTCAACTATTATTTTAGTAAAAATATATTGTGTAAGCCTAAGCTCAGGATATTTTGTGCACCCTTTAAAAATGAATTGAAAATGAGTAATCCAATCTAGATACTCAAACATTATGCATTTTATTCGAATTTGGCATGGACATATATGTATACAGAATACAGATGTACAGTGTGCGTTTATTCAGGTCTTCGACCTCTGTCTTTTCTTTCTTTCTTTTTCCCCTGCCTCGCAGTGTCATGTTTAATGTAAAAACAACAGGAGCTAAAACACCAGCAAAAAAAACTCGCAAAGTAACCTTGTGCTTTGTACTGGCCATTTCTTTCTTAATAGCTCGATTTGAAACTTCATCTTTTTTCCCTTCCTCTTCCCCCTGTAGCGAAAATGCATGTTTTATACAAAGTTTGAATCATATCTTATCATCTGCTCCAAAGTTCATATAGACATAATATACTTTTATCTTTCAACCACATGCATGCAAATACATGCATACATGCGTGTATGCTGTATCTATCTCTTTAAACTTTCTTCTGTGTTGTTATAAACGATATATTTACGTTTGTTAGTCTTTAAATTTTTATTTTAAAGGTACAAAATTTATAATTTCCAAAACTTTATGACGAATTTTTATCAGAATTATTCTGAGATTTAATGTTCAGAGTGGTATTTATTTGGCCTAAGATTCTTAGACCCTGTGATTATTATGTAGTATGTAATATAAAATACAGGTTTTTATTATTTTTCTTTCAGAATCAAGATATGCATCGAGCCCTCATAACACTGGTCCGCTGTGTGTCTTTGTTGTATTTCTACTATCAGCTCAGAACAATCCAAAATTTACATTCCAAGTTTGTTGCAGGTTTGTTATAATTATTTTACATGTATAAATATTATCTATAATGTAGATTGCAGAACGATACCATGTAAGTTTTTGAAATCGTTTCTTAAAATATACAAAATACAAAGGAGACTACTGATACTCTTGTTTTAGGATAAGAAAGAACAATAGATTATATAATTCGGTTGCATTGCTAAATGGCATACAAATCTGTATTATTTTGAATCAGTATCCAACAACAATCAATTCCACAGTCAATGCTCCAAGATATCGTAAAAATGAAGAATTTTAATTTTCGTGATATTTTATGGGGACTGAAATATTTCATAAATTTTACCTATACGCAAAGTAGAACACACACATTACAAATGTGTATCACACTTTACATCTGGTTTCACTGTAGAATCAAAAATCATAAATCATATTTGTCTTTAGAAAATTGCAATTAATATAGCCTCAAGTATTGAGTATTAACATCGAGAGTTGAGAGAATTGAGATAGATATTGCACGGAGGAAGGCTATTGTTATTTTTACAATAAGAATAGTGAGAGTATTACCGCTTGTCACGAATTTATTCGCAAAGCCTGTGTTGAATCGTAAGTAAATAATTTATTGGTCATCTTCACATTCAACTCTTACTAGTTACTTACTTGTGTAAGTACGAGTTACGTCTGCGTAGGTATAGAGAGGAAAGATTAGCTGCATTTATGAATGGAAGTGTATACTACGAATTTACAATATGCATATAAGGAAACGGCAACGCCGATAAGCCCAATAGTACAATACACAATAGTAGGGTATGTGTACGTGAATAGCAAATGAAGGAAAATGTGGGTCAGAGTCTCTGTGTGTCTGTCCTGAGTCCTGCGACAATACTATTTAGTGACATATCTGATATCTGATGCTATTGTATTGGATACAAATCACAACAATTGTCATCCACAAGAGATGACCAATAAAAAATTTGATATTCTTTCTAACTGAGCAAGTAACAAGTAGATGAGAATAAAACTGCGTTGTAATCTTGTAAATCGTAAATTTGAGCAGTTTTATATATTGCAAAAAAATTTGGAGTTGCCAATAAGTCTATGGAAGCATATCTAGATATGGATGTTTGGAGAAGTGAAAAATTGAATGTAAATTGCTTGATTGAACTATAAGACATTCCTGCCGTTCACACATGAATTATGCATAAATCTTAACAGACGTGGGCTCTGAACAGAAAAGAAAATGCGCAAGTTAATGGTATGAGGTATGAGCTCCACATAATATGAACTCAAAGTAAGTGTATTGCTTACGACTTACGATGCAACATACAACATACCTAATCCCTATATTATCAATTATGAAGCACACAAGACACAAGACAGAAGATGATCATGCGGTCAACTCATGAGGTGTAGATTGCAGAGTCATACCAATATTGGTATGACGTGTAGAGTAGAAAAGATTAGGATCCGCTTTGTACATAGTACATAGGTAGATTGATAGAGCAGTGAGGAAGCAAAACGGATGGAAGACTACTGACTACTGACTACACACTACACACACATCTAATCAATCGTATAAGTGCGTAAACATTAAACATCGAAGTTATATTATACTATATTTTAGGACAAATGACGAAGAAAAGTATGTCTGTAGCCTTTTTGTAACGTGTATTACAACTTACAACTCATTGTAAGTATATTTATATTAATCGATAATGGTGTATTAGTCTAGCTTCATCCCATCCCTTGACTTGATCAACAATCAAGAAATGCCTACCTGTATACGTGAATCTATAATCTATACAGATCCTGCATTAGTCTCACTTAAATATGAACAATGAAGAGGCTAAAAATTGACATTTCTTTTTCGTACTACATAATAGCATCTACAAATGGCATACACAAAATACAAAATCATGTAAAAACCACTAACGAACTCTTCAAAGCTATCTAAAATTTCCAATGTACAATGTATAGCGAATAGTGACTATACATTCTGAAATTGCATTACAAATGTCTTGCAATTTTAGAGACTTGCTTTAAACAGTCTGGTTGTTCTTTCTATGCCTATTGAGTATTGAAAAATATTGAATAACATGTTTTGAGGGTTTGTGTAGTCATTGACTAACATGATCTGATCTGTTTGTTTGTTTTTGTGGTTAATTTAGGAATGACTGGAATTTTTGCACTCCTCTCAGCTTTTTTTGTCAGTTCCTTACTAAGCAAGATGCTCCAACTACCAGTGGCTGAACTCGGGTAAGTTTTGTGCGTAGTTTAAGTCTTTTATTATTCTTTTTCATCTCTACTATGATTTGGACTTGTACTCTGAGGTATTAACTTACAAGTCGTTAGAGAGAGAAATTTATACCGTCAAATGGTCGAATATCATACAGTGGAGGGTAATATCATACATTTAATTGTATAAAAACTACACGACGTAGAGTACTGAAACTTTTTGTGTGATCAGGTTTTGACAATTGCTGATCATAGGAAAATTTTCAATACTATATGTTTTGTAGTTTTTATACAATTAAATGGATGATATTACCCTCCACTGTATGATATTCGACCACTTGACGGTACACTATTATTTTAGGAACGTCTGTCGTTTGTAATGTTAGCCTTATACACAAGAGTGCACCTTTCTCCTAAACCTAAACCCAGTAGTTTTAAGCAATGCAGCACATGTTAAAACATAGAGCCGAAGAGAAATTTTTAATGTTCAACATTATGTTGACCAAATGTCAACAGATATACGTTAATCTATTATATGAACCAACTCCACACGCACTAATGATTGTTGTCTAAAGTTTTTACTGTTGAGGGGAAAGAAGAAAGAACCGCCTTTTGTCACGTTTGTGATGACGTTGCCAGTCGATAACTTTTGTCACGTTAGTAAATTATAAATCCTAGAAAATACTAAACAGTGCACATAAAATTAAGTAGAAAATGTACATACATTTTACAATCATTTACTTATAAAATGACTCTGGGCATGTGACAATAGTGCAATTTTACGTAGGTTACGTAGTTGTTATATATATGTATGTTTTAACAAAGTAGGACTGCGTCAATTTTAAGTTGGTTTTAAACTGCATAGAGGATGATGACATATTATTATAATAATAATTATGATTTTTTATATTTTCAGGGACATGATGTTGTTCTACTTGTTATGGATGGATTTGTCCAAAATTTCAAAAATGATTCAAGTAAGATTTCATGCTACTTCTCAATTCCAACTGAATTCAGGAATTGCGAGTACAATCGGTCAGCTGGGTCCATCATTTACATTGGATAGTATAATTCAAGTTCTTGTAATATCCATTGGATTAATTTCAGGTAATGTTATGAAATGACGCATATTGTATATTTTGTATTAGTATAAAAGGTTCATGCATCATTCATAAGATTTTATTATGTTTGCATTTTGAATTATGGACAGTCATAATTATTGTCATCATGATTCATTCGTTCACAAAAGTTTAAAAAAGTCGTGAATATACGTTGTTGTATGGAATTTTTTAACGGTATACTAATAGTAATTTTTGTGTTGTATTGTCTGTATATACAGGAGTGAGGCAAATGGAGATTTTGTCTTCGTTAGCTTTACTAGCAATCATAACAAACTACGTCATCTTTATCACCGCGTTTCCGGCTGTGATGTCTATGATGGGAGAGGTGAATAAAAAATAACATGCTTAATTTATGAGTTTATTATGTATTATGAGATATTTAAATGATTTAAATGCAGACCAACGTCCAAGAGCAAACATAAATCTACTAACGTTTACTAGTTTCCACCATACCAGACGTATTGTCTGTTTTTCTCATAACTCTCCACTTTGACTTTTTGGACGCCGTCTATATACTGTCTATTATCTATGATCTACGTGTTACATGTCTCACAGTATACTTTGTAAATATGTTTCCGGATTTACATGATTTTGTTTCAAATACCATTGCATTACTATAAAAGTATTATGCTTATGGAGTTTTTTCTTTAAAAAAACCGTCTACTGTCTGTGTGACAAGTACAAGTTCCTTACAATTCACAAGTTTTTGTAATTTTACAAATAAACATGACTTGGATAGGTACTACATATTATAAGCTATAAGAATTTATAATATTTATCCTTTATTTTTGAAATACTTTGCACTTGACTGGAATGTTTTTTTTTTTGAAGAATAATAGAAACTATCCTTATGCTGTCTCTGTGATGAAATTCATTCGACATGTTTTATGTTCATTTTATAAATTTTTTCCCATTTTTTCTCAACAGTTGTTTTTGTTGTTAGTTAGAGAGTATTTTTAATTTAAATTCAACTTCTTCCTTCCTCATCTTTCCGATTCTGGAATCTCGAATTTTCTTGGATTGAAAAGTCAGTAGTCAGTGGTACAGAGTTATTTTACTTCTGGTTCCCCCACAAACAACTGCACTGTTTGTCTGCATTACAGTTTGAAGTTTGGTTTGGATTTTAAAGAATCATAATAATATGATACAAAATAAACAGAAGTACTAAAGTAGTTTAATCATTTTACATTTTAAGGCTTCCAGAAAACAATCTTTAAGTGCTCAAAAATATCAAGCTTATCCCATCATCATGCCTACTGGAACCGTGTTACCTGGCAACAATTCTACATCTTCCGTTGCATCACAAAAGCTACTAAAAATCTTGGTTGGTGGAAGCTTCCTCCTTCTTCAAACTAATAGGTAAGTTTTTACATTTTGAATTTTAAACTAGAGAGAACAGTTTCTCTTTCTTCTTGATGCAAATCACCACATATCATTTTGTAAATAACAAGTAAAAAGTATTCTCTTAATATTCTCGCATACACAAGTAAGTATCTACGCAATAGGTTTTAGGCTAAAATCTCAAAACTAGTGACGAGATCAACTACACATATCAACTTTCTCCTTCTTGGAAGAGATGAATGAAAAACTCAGTGTAAAAAGTAGAGAAACAGTAAATAATGAAACTTCAAACAAAATAATATACACTGTATAAATACTGTATAATATAAATACTGCATAATATAGGTAA
Organism: Sminthurinus aureus; assembly: GCA_034698265.1. Taxonomy (NCBI): domain Eukaryota; kingdom Metazoa; phylum Arthropoda; class Collembola; order Symphypleona; family Katiannidae; genus Sminthurinus; species Sminthurinus aureus. The sequence continues at coordinate 24,141 of JAQGBH010000270.1, read as the reverse complement.
TAGGCATATGTTGTGTCGTACGACTACATATTACATGAAAGTAAAGTAGGCAGATACATACTATTACCACTTACCAGTTCTTTTCATTTAGAATAAATAGCAAACGATATGATAATGGATCATGTACCAGCGACACGTAATTTTAGAGTACTCCCTACTCCCGGATCCAAATGATAAAAAGCAAGTTTTTTTAAGCTGTTTATCAAAAATTTCTTTTGTGCTATTAAAAGAAATGTGTTCTGATTTGTAACATTATTCATGTAAATTGGAGAATTACGTGTACAGCTACACATAGTACTATTATTATTCTTTCGGCTTACCTAGCTGGTTGGTTGTTTGTTAAATATATAGGTTTTTTTATTTAGTTAAATTGAATACTGAATTTGCAACGTGAGGAAAAACTCGTACAGAATATTTCTAAACACAATTTCTATTGATAAAAAAGTTAAAATATAACGCACGTATGTTGTGCGTTGTGCATATACTATCACTGCTTATAGTTTTGCACCTTCTTTTGCTCGTCCTCACATTATGTTGACAGGAGAAATATACTTACTATTTATTTTGTGAGAAACATGGAGAAAAAGAAAATCGAGTCCATAGATGAAGATGTAAAACACCTAAATGTACTATGTATACTGCCTTCGTAAAATTTTACAGATTTTGTACACGATATTCGTTATTCACACATATACATGTACATATACTATGCATGTGATACAATACTATTATGTATTATTCATAGTCAGTGGAACACGGATGAAAAGGTTATCATGTGTAAATATCAAAATTTGTAATATTCTTCAGAATTCCTTTCGTTCTTCATTCTCCATTATCCAAACAATTTTCGTAACTGCCAATCTCAATAAGAATGATGATGGTTCATATAATAAATGTGTGTAAAAATAAACCTATTACAAATTTATTTGTTTGGGTAGGGATTTTAAAATTTTTTATGTGTGACTGAATGCAATGTAGAATTCGATAGTCTGTAAATAAAAGGGATGAAAAACATGTGTGCATAATGTGTTATGTGTAGTATATTATAGTGTTTTAATGTATACATATATCGTAAAGACGACAGCTCCGTGAATTACTGACTGAAGCAGGTTAAATGTTAAATTGTTAGTTGTGTATGGTAGAAAAAGAACATTGTAAAAGTACAACTTTTCCTATGCAAGAAAATTTCATTACTATGGTTGAAAAGATCGAGAGAGAGAGGAGAAGATTTCTAGAATATTATGCATCAACAGAGCCAGTTGATCTACAAAAGATGACAATACAATATTTAGGTAGGTATATAAAAAAGGGGAGGGACAAAAATTGATCTTTAAACTTTAGCATAATCTAAATACGGATACGGAATCCAAGATTATTATACGTACTTAAGTATAAAGGATGATGTAGATACAATATGCATGTGTGAAACATGATGTACATTTCTAGTTTACATTAGAGAAACTGTTATAAAAATATACAAGTTTTCATTCTTAAAGATTTTCCCATTTCATATTATGATGATTAAACTTTTTCATTTATACCTTACACACTGACAATTGAAATTTAGACAACTAATACCAAAAAAAAAGAAAAAAGCTCTCTAGCATCATCTTCATACATTTTGAAATGTCAAGAGGTCAAGTCTTAGCTTTGGCTATTGGCTGGCTTTTAAACTGAAGTGATTGTGAAAAGACATGTTCATTTCTATTCTGCCTTTCTCATCAGTAATGGTTGAGTTTTCTTCAGCGACATTACATTTTGTACAGATTCTGAATTGACTGTACTTCATGTTCACTTCCAAAAGCTAAACACAGGATTTACCTCTACATATTTTACCTTACCCTTGATTCATTTCAAGTATTTTCAGTGAATTTGAATCTATACCAAGCACTTTGTGCTCTTGTGGTAGGCCAATAGGAAATTTTAATTAGAAAGTTTTTCGACAAAATTACAAGTCCTTGTTCCTTGTTTTAAATATTCGAGTGTACGGTTTACATAAAGTTTGCGTTTTTTTGGAAAAAAAAATACAAAAATAATTTTTTTTCTCATATTTACCAGTGAGTGACATAAATAATAATAATTAAAGACATTTAATTGAAAAATTAAATCGCTTTTATGTGGTGTGATGTACCACGGTAAACTATCAAAAGTTTAAAAGTTTCCCCGTGCATTATTATTCATTGATAAAATATTGAATTTTTGAATTAAATAAATTACAGCTATTGGAACTCGACAGCAACTTCTTCATCAGTGGACATTCTAGAAGAAAAAATGCCTTCAGTTACAAACAGTACGGATGATGTACCGTCAGAACTATCCGACTTGGTCGTGAGGTATGTGGTCATTTTAAAATTTTGTGTATTTTTTCCTAGGATATACTATCGGGCGATAAATGCAGGTCTGCAATGTGTGTCTCCTATACTATGGTGTTTGTTCTTGGCATTGTAGAACATACAACACCATAGAAGGCACAAAGCGGACCATCATTTACAGCCCCGCAAAAACAACAAAGTGTGTAATATTATGTATTATGCTGTATTGTGTAAAGTCATTAAAAAAAGAACTCATTTTTACATACAGTAGTCTATCGGTAATATAGAATGTAATTGGAAAGTACAAAGATAAAAAAAAAGTTTGAGAGAGGACGAAATCATCTTAGTGCATACTTTCACATAAATTTTATTAGGTATTTCTTTGACTTTGTGTCACATTCATGTAATTTGGTCACACAATGAAAGTTTTATACTTCCGTTGAATGAACTTGGCCATGCCATTCACTTATTCCTGTACTCACTGTAATACTACTTATGAATTATGAAGAATGAACGGATGCAATTCATTCAATCGTAATACTTAATTTTAATTGCTGCCGCATGTAAGGGTTGTGTGTGTGGGAACACATGATTTTCATTTGTGTTTACATATATGTATATGTTTAATGTTTACACATAATATTATGAGAGCACTGAAACAATTTAAAACATCGGAAATTTGAGTGTGCATAAAATATATATGCATACTGTATACTGTATTCTTTATAGTGTATGCCTGCTATATTTTACCTTTGGTATTTGCATTTTTAATCATATCCATACTTTTTTTATATACATTTATTTGCAGCTACCTGTGCCTCCGATTTGACCAACTAATTTTCTCCACTCTTTTACTTGTATTGGCAATCAAGTACATTTTCTACAGTGACAAACAAGATTCCTCAACGCCAATTGTAGTTGGAAATGAAGAGCTTCATTCAGCCAAAGATACACCCATTCAAAGGGGTAATAATAACATACATATACATATACATATGCATATACATATACATCATAATAGTAATTCTTATCTATACTTAATGCTTCTCCACTATCATTAATGCTATGACGTTATTGTGTTCTTTTGCTGACTTGAATTGTTCTATTTAACAGCTTTTTTCTTCTATTATTTTTTGCATACATGTTAACACGATGTAGAGAGAAAGAGAGTGAGAGAGAGAGAGAAAGGGGAAAAAATCCAATGCGCGTTTTCCTCTCCCTTCCACTTGCAAAACTAATAACAATATAATAATAGTACTAATGTGGTAGTTATTATAACAATAATTTCGAAGGAATGAAATAATTTTTTTGAACATTTTCCGCACACGTGAAAGAACGATGTGTACATATTCATTATATGTACGTAAATGTTGTACAAATACATGTGTGGCAGTGAATAGTCATTATTACTGGTTTTTTTTATCGAAACAATAAAAATGCACGTATTATGTACGTATGGACGTACATGGTGGAAGTAGCAAAATGGTATACAATAAAGTTGTTCACATGCTTCGTTCTTTTTGTTTACGTCCTCAGTTCTTCCCGTTGTGAGCTGTAAGAAGTTAAATCAGCAGCAACCCCCACATCTACAAAGCAGTAGCCCACCATCAACTAGTAGTAGTTCTTCATCTTCATCAGCTTCAGTGCAAACCGTTCCAAGTCGTTCCAGTTCTACTTTAGAAGGGAACGAAGTTTTGGTAGGAGAAGAAGAAGAAAAAGAACAAGAACAAAAAGAAGAAATAGGAGAAGGAGCCGATTCTAATTCAAACAATATGGCCAGTACCGTTTTATCCTCGAATTTGTCATCATCATCCTTTCGAAATATTTCCTTTACACTTGGAGAATCTGAAAGTGATAGTGATTTAGAGGAGAAGAGAAAACTTTCTGGTGCTTCAGATATAGAAGAGTCATCAGTATTTCAAGTTGATTTGGATTCAAAAGAAGTTCAAACGCATGAGAGTTGTTTGAAAGAAGAGCATATGAAAAGGAATGAGGCTTTAGATATGAGATCATTGGAAGAGTGTATCAAAATCTATAATAATATTGAAGAAGGTGCTCGTTGTCTCACTGATACCGAAGTTATTTTACTCGTGGATAATAAAAGAATACCGGCTTATCAGCTAGAAAAAGCTGTCCAGGATGAAGAACGTGGCGTGAGAATACGGTACGAAAATAATTTCTCCCGTTTTTGAATTTAAAGATTTATGTAAAGTATTAGGGGTTAACCTGTAATATATTCACCCATACACTTTTACATTATATGACAGTACTTTGTACATTTGAAATATTTGACATATTACATATTATCACATATTGGTTGTTCCTGGCTGTTAAATCTGTTTTATTGTATGTTTTAAATGTACTTTTACTACTTATCCTATGACTTCATCACTGGCCTTCAATTTTGAGCATGTCAAAATTACACTACAAAAAATAATCATGCTAATACCCTATTGAACTCTATGTATTCATGACTATGAGATAGATTATAGCTTGATACAAAACATACTTTAAATTTTAGAAGTGTAATAATTATTTTTATGGAGGATTGTTCTCATCCATGTTAAATTTTCATTTTCATGGTTTAAATTTTTAGTAACAGTCTGCAAAACCAATATGTACCTTTATGCTATTGAAAGCCAATTGTACCGTAAAGGTCGTTTCAAGTAAAATGGAGTAAAATAGATGCACAAAGCATGTTATAATAGATTATAGGATTAAGAGACATTGTTTCCTGATATCAAACCCCTTTGAGATTGTTTACTTGATTTAAAAACCGTAATTTTTTTTTCATATACAGGAGAAAGTTGATTGGGAGAACAGAACAACCCTTAATTACTGCATTTGAAGAGATTCCATTCTTACATTATGATTATTCAAAAATCACTGGAGCTTGTTGTGAAAATGTTGTGGGATACATCCCAGTTCCAGGTAATTATAATAACTATTTTCTATAATTCTTTCCACGTATCAATTGGACATGTTGAAAGAATAGAATTGAGATATATTTCAATTGGACTTCTTTTTTGTGGTTTTGCAAATGAAACTTATTCAAATTTGTTCTTCTGGTTTCATCTTTTCGTTAAAGTTGGAACTGTGGGTCCTCTGCAGCTGAATGGAAAGAACTACGCAGCGATTCCAATGGCAACAACTGAAGGCTGTTTAGTCGCCTCGACTAATCGTGGATGTCGAGCCCTTGTGAACGGAGTTATGAGTAAAGTTGTCTCTGATGGAATGAGTCGAGGCCCTGTAACCAGATTTCCCTCTGCATTGAAAGCAAGTAACGCAGCAATATGGTTAAATGAGCCCGAAAATTATAAGAAAATCAAAGAAAGTTTTGATGGATCCAGTAGATTTGCCAGATTGAAAGATCTATCTGCGAGACCAACAGGAAGATATCTTTTCATTAGATTCGTGGCGAAAACCGGAGATGCAATGGGGATGAATATGATATCAAAGGGCACAGAAGTTGCGCTTAATACTCTGCAAAAATATTTCCCAGAAATGGACATTTTATCATTGAGTGGAAATTATTGTACGGATAAAAAACCGGCGGCCATCAATTGGACAGAGGGAAGAGGAAAGTCTGTGATTTCAGAAGCTATTGTCCCAGCTAAAATTGTACAAAATGTATTAAAAACAACAGCAGCTGCACTTGTAGACTTGAATATAGCCAAAAATCTAGTGGGTTCAGCAGTGGCAGGTTCTATTGGAGGATTTAATGCTCATGCTGCTAATATCGTTGCAGCTATTTACATTGCTACGGGACAGGTATGTATTCTATATTTTATATTATAATAATGGATTGTCTTGAAGTTTAATGTATCCTGTTTATAATAATAGTATTACTTATCATATAGTATAAAATACATGATATACAAAACATGAATATATCATGCGACGTGTGTGGTAGTTTAATATTTTTTTTAAAGTTCAATACATCATCATGATTTGTGATTATATTATAATTCATTTAAATTTTTTTTTTCAAATACAGGATGCAGCACAATGTGTGGGCAGTAGCAACTGTATTACCTTGATGGAGCCGTGGGGTCAGGATAATGAAGATTTATATATTTCTTGCACCATGCCTTCCATTGAAGTAGGGACCATTGGAGGAGGGACAGTTTTACCCGCTCAAAGTTCCTGCCTCAAGATGTTAGGCGTTCATGGTCCTAATGCAGATGAACCTGGTCAAAATGCTTGTCAATTAGCAAATATTATTTGTGCTACAGTCCTTGCAGGGGAATTATCTTTAATGTCAGCTCTGGCTGCAGGTCATCTAGTTAGAAGCCACTTAAAACACAATCGGTCATCCGCAAATGTAGATTCTAGTTTCCGGACTTGTGCTACAGCCCCAGCAACTTTTAATCAACTTTCACAGTCTTCATCAGCCATCCCAGTAGTTAGTAGTAGTAACAATATCAGTAGCAGTGATAAAAATACCAATTGTAGCAATAATTCTCTTAGTAATAAAATTAAGAAGGATAATAGACCAGCACCTCTTACAATATGCAATAATAAAATGAATAGTACTAAAGACAACAGTAGTATGAGGTCTCCTTCCTCTCCTGTACCTCCGTCTACAATCCCACTTCAAACTATGGACTTTCTTAGCGTTCCTTCTGAATGTAAGCAGTTTTAATGTCATTTCTCTATTTTACTTTATTAACATTTTATTGTAAAAGTCAAACAACGGCTACATATTATTATACATTTACGTATTTATGTTACATATATATATACTCGTACGAGAGTTACATATTATATAATATATTATAATTTATAATATATCATATTTATATAAATTTGATACTGTGACCTTTGAATTCATACATTATTGTAGTATATAGTATTATTGTACACTACTATATATATTACATATTATTATTGCAAATAAATTTTTAGAAATTTTCTGTACAAAAGAATAAATAATCAAAGAGTATATTATATATATGTGTGTCCCGAATCTAGAGGATACTCTTATTTTTAAGATTAAAAAACCACATCATCATTATACTATAGTATAATAGATGGACTGGTGATATCTGATTTAACAAACAAAACACATACATTATGCTAAATGTAATATAAATTAAAACTGCTTGTATAATGCTTTTCTAATGTATATCTATTTTATATTATTATTTTACTACTTTTATTGTATTATATTGGCGAGAACCATATCGATGTCAAGTGTGCAAATGCACTAAAATAAAATATGCTATTTACTGGACTATTTGAGTGGTTGGAGTATTTTGTAAAGAACCTGTATTAAGTATTTTAAGCTTATACTTAGATTATCTATTTGCTTCCGTATGTGTAGAAAAATTCTAAACAGATGTACTTATACATATGACTTTCTCAAATGTTCAGTTTACTGAAAGAGAAAGTGAAGAGAAAGGAAACAGAAGAAAGTTCATCTGAGGATCAAGATGACCCGTGTCCGATTATGAAGGCTTTCAGAAGAGAAAGAAAAAGTGACGTCACAAAAGTTAGATCCAGGACAAATTGGAATCTACCATACTCTTCATATTTATAATAATTCAGTGTGTGTACTGAATAATTATTACAGTTTCTTTGATAGGGATATGATGCATCTCTCATTCATTTTTATTTTTTTTCAAAACATACAACTCAATAGGATCAAATGGGAATAATTTATAGGAACGTGTAATATTATTTATAGTTTATATAGTATAATATGCGCATCATAATTTATAAATTATAATTACACATGTGTTTCTTTCTGTTTTTGTAATCCTATATTAAGTTTTAATTTTTAAAGATATTTTATACTACAGTTTAACTATATTATAAATTATAAGCAAAAAATATTTCCTACAGAACTTTCGGAATGTGTATTATATATTCTGGCATAAAAGAAATTGTATACTTTTGTAATGTTGTTAGTTGTTACTAATTGCAGATAGTATATTATAGTGTTTATGTATAGTTAATAGTAAACATGAAACATGTAAGAGTTGTGACCCCCACAATTACGTAATGTATTATTCATCAGTTTTATCGTGTTAAATATATAGTATATGATCAGAACTGGGACAAGCTCCTTTTTTCATTATAACACCTCTTATATATGATAACAAAAATGATAATAAGTAATGATGAATGGATATAAGAATTAATAGTGAACGTTAGCCATGCTTAGACCAAATACATATATTGTATATATATTATACATATTATACAGTGCATATAGTTTAAGCATACGATTGTTTTGTTTTAAAATAAATTATTTCCCTGTAGAACAACCCTTGTGAATGTTGCTACATATATATATATATATTATGAGCTCCGGTATCTGGAATTTTTTTTGTGATGAAATTCAAAGGTTAATTATGAATTATGAATAACTCTAAATCTAAATTTATTTGTATAATAATACAGCAAGTATATATATAGTTTATATTGTAAATTGTACATATTGATGATACAAGAAAAACCTTATAAATGTAAACCAAAAATATGTCGAATTATATATTATTATGTAAACAGTCTATTATCTAATGATGACTTACAATACTATAGTAAAAAAAACAACACATAATATTATACATATATAGCTTACGAAGTTAGCATAGATATTTTTGTAAGAAATAATACGAACAGTACTACATAAGAGGGAGAGAGCAAAACTCAACGTACTATACATTTACTATACATCAAATATAGTCAAAAAAGTTCATTGAGTGTGTTGATAGCTGATTTATTAAACTTTAAACATGCAGATACTTTTGTAATGACTTGTTTAATGTCTTATTTAATTTGATTCTACATAACACGCGTACTAATAATTATTATTATTCTTGTTCGTTTATCATATGTTTATAAGTACACCCAAAAATAATATTCCTGTACATATGAGTTCCATGAAACCTGTTTAACCCAATAAAAGAGTTAAATGTTGGAGAAATAATAAAATGATGTAGTATATCATACATTAAATATATTTATTTATATATATACATATATTTATTTCATTGAAGATTTGTGTTGAGTTCCAACAAGTAAATTGTAAATTTCATAATTCATGGCAAAGGAAAAAAAACTATTAAAACATGGCGAGAGTTTGTTGTCATTGTATTATACTATTTGAATAAGTAATCAGTAATCAGTAATCAGTGTAGACTTTTTTGCGGCGAGACGCTTTCTCTGTTTAGGCATTCTCATCGTCGTTTTTTAGCTAAATAAACAAATTATACCAGTAAAAACGAAAAACGTTTTGGACAACGTTTGACCACGTAATTTTGAAAATGGTTCAACTCTGATCTTACGCATCTATAGTTATTGAAATTATATATAAATTTTGCATTATACATAATATTATACAGATTCAGTGTTGTAAAGTGATCCCAGTGCAGTGGCATAAAACTATATAACATATTATACATATTGGAACTCGTTCAGGCTATAAACAATAATATTACAGAACAATCAGCAGCTTATATTTACATCTATATATTTAAAGCAGTGTTTTTGGTTAATTTCCATAAAATATGGAAAATAATATGGACGATCAAGTAACTGACCTTTCACTTGGAAGAATCGAAAGTTCTGGAGAATACTATTTAGAAAAAATTGTAGACACTCGATTGGTTTACATCAATGGAAATGACAAACAGCGTCAATATCTAATCAAATGGCGTTACTGGCCAGAGTAAGTAGCTTATATCTATAGTATATGCAAAAACTATATAAATTTAGATTTTTAAAGCACTATAAATAATAAATAGCATACTAGAATGCATGTATTTTTTTTACATATATTATTATATATATAGACATTCCTATTTTTCTATTCACAGAGGGGGGATAAAAGTTTAATGACATAATTTTTGAAGCGTACTTACTTTGCATAATATTATAGTATCAAGTATCATAATATTATTATTATGCATTATACTATCCTAGAAATAACAGAGACTATGTAAATAAATCTTCTTTTTTGCAGCAATTTTAATACTTGGGAGCCGGAATGTAATTTGATTCCTGGAAGTGAAGAAGCAATTCAAACGTTTTGGACAAGAAGAAACAAATTAGAACTCCATGCAATAGATCAAAAATGGGAACATGCCTTGAAAACAATGAATGCATCATCAACTTCTTCAAAATGTTCATCTACAGAGGATGCATCGAATCCCCAACAATTTGTAAATACCAATAATGAAGGTGTCTATACAGCAAAGGAACTACTATCGCTAACCAAAAATAAGCAGGTTATTGTAAGTATAAAGTTTTTTATTTATTTAAACCATTCAGTTGCTTGAAAATTGAAAATGTCATTTATATTCTAATAGTAGAGCGAAACACTCAAACATATTATTATCATACTTTTGTAATGACTATAATATCTAATTTGTAACATTATATATTATATTATATATCATGCTACAGGATACCCTGCCAGATTTGTTGGGAAAACGGGTAGAAAAAATTCATGGTGTGTCACGTCGAGTGCAAAAAGGAAAGATAACTTTTTTCATCAAATGGAAAAATCAACATGAAATTGATTTAGTTGATGGATTTTTATTTTATCAGTCCTATTCAAAAGAAGTTGAAGGATGGCTTCAAAGTCAAAAGTAAAATGAGAGTAAATCTCTATGATATATATATTATGTTCAAATTTTTGTAGTTTACTTACAAAATTTGATTCGAGTACTATAATTTATTACGTACTTATGTTACTTGGGTACAATTTCGAAATTATGTATTTGTGTCAATATTTTTCGTGCTTTGATTGCATAAAATTAATGTATATGTTTAACCAAATTTCGATCTAGTTTCTGTAAGTAGGCTTTACAAAAATACAAAATACCCATACTACATTTTTGTTTAAAAAATTCCAATGTATTGCTTATGTTTTGAACATCTATTATTATGGATGAATATATGGAGTCATATAATTTATTTGACAAACGATATAATTTTAATAGTTTTGTCATGAACGCATGCATTATTTACGTGATTTGTCTAACATTACAAAATTAAAAATATTCATGGATTTTTCGTCTTTTCCAACCGTTTATTCCTGTACGATACATGTATATATTATATAATTATATAGTTTATCTTTTATGCTTTTACAAATATTATCAAATGCTTATAAAATTATTAAATATAATATATTATATTATATTAATAATTAATATAAATTATAAATTATACTTTTGCATGATGCGCAAAATATCTTCATTATCAGGAAAAAGTAAATAATAGAAGAATGTTTTAATATATTATTATATTATGCAGTAAAGACTTGTTTACATATATATATGCAAAATTATTCGAAAGCCAAATTCAAAATGAAAAAAAAAAAAAACTATTACAAACTTGGTTTCAGTCAAGGTGATTGTTACAAGCATTGCAAAATTGTAAGCCTCCAGAATTGATAAGGGTGCAAAATTCACAAGTTTTTGAATCATTACAATTAAAATCTCCAAATCCAAAATCTGCAACAGGTACTGGTACTGTGAGTAATGTTGATACATCTGCATCATTCGAAGGATAATTTCGAGATTTTGAACACAATGAACAAATTGTTAAACTTTCAGTTGTATTTAAAAATGTACAGTGCGGGCAAGACCAAGAGTCTGAGATACTGTTTAGATCAGTCAAGGACGATGATGATTGCCTAAAAAAATATTAATACAAAAAATAATGAAGACTTTGGTTAGTTTTTAAAGAAAATAAAAAATAATGTGGAAGTTGAAAATGATGTAATAAATAATAAAAATTACAATTATTGTTATTGTAGATACAAATATAAAAGAATTTATACTTACAAAATTGACATGTTTGCAACACGAGAAACCAATAAATCTGATATACGAGCATTTTCAGATTCAGAAAGAATATAAAGTAATTTATCAAAAACGAGATTTTCCGAGATTGAAACTAATACTGCATACATTTCACAAGCCATAAGTAAATCTTCCATTGAATGTGAAAACTAAAATTAAAAACAAAACCAAAAAATCCAAGAATACGTAATATTATATATTACATACAATAATATACATAAATGTAGTTATACAATACAACACGAAAAGATAAATTAGTATGATATACTTCCTACAAATAGCTAAAATAATTTAAGGCATATAGCAGTATTAGTTAATCGCATAAATAATATTATGGTATTACTTAATAAATGTGAAATAAAATATTCAATACATTATTAATTCAAATGTACAGCTTACAATTTTTTCTTTTTGATCCAAATTTATTACTCCTCGCTGTGTGAATTGAATACACAAGTTTTTAACATTAACAGTCTTTCTAGCTAAAAAGTAAATGTTTTTTCTCAAAATCTCATTACGTTGGATTGTAGGAATAAGGAGACGTAAAGACTTTGGAACTCTATTGTCACTATTACTATCTAGAGCTGTTCCAGCAAAGAGTTTTTTATCATTTAAAAACATTAATGGTCCTTTTTTCACGGTAACGGTAAGAAGAATTTTTTGTGCTTTCAGAATGTAAGCAGCGGACATTTTATTGTTCATCAGCCTTTGATTTTTCATAGAAGTAGCCCTATATGTAAGTAATCATAATTTTTTTACTACTTTAATGATTATTTTTTAAAGTTTTAAATAATCCAAAATACATATAAATGTTTCAAAAACAGGGCACATGATGTATTTATTATGTATACGCATGAAGTACTTTAATATTATTATTTATCTACTTACATGATAGTTGATACCGCTGCTGTTGATGTCGAATTCTTCAGCTCAGTTTTTCTGGATAATTTCCAACGTCTTTTCTCAGTCGTAAAAATAATAATAATAATTAAACCACAAAACACAAAATAACTTGTACTCTAGACTCTATAGTTGTAAAATTGCAATGACAGCGGTAGTTGACATGTAAAATATAAATACATATAACATAATATAATTTATAATTTATAAATTATAAAATTACACAATGTTTGAATCACGAGCTCTTGTAAATATGCAGACGTACTAGTCTATATAATGCACAATTTACAGATACATGTTATATTATAATAGCGTGAACTAATGTGGAAAGTGAAAAGGAAGAAAGTAAGGCAAAGAGAAAGCAAAATAATGCCAAAAATATTTTGGCATTAAAAATTTGGTTAGTTTTTGTCAAAAAAAAATTTAAGACTATAAAATGTACAGTTTTTTTTCAAGATACTTATATTATAATATTATATGGAATTTTTACATCGAAAATCAACACCCGTCGTAGCTTTCTTTTTATCCAGTCGATTTCTCCACTGAATAATATTATATGTATATATATATATATAATATGCAATTTGTCGAGTCTCTCAGAGAGACTAAAAAGAAAGGCAGGAAGAGGAGAACGAGGTGTTAGTTGGTGAAAAATAAGTTGATGGTTAAATTGTCAATGTATATAAAAGGCTATATGTGTGTGTACACTGTACAGTGTACACTGTACAGTGTACACTGTACACACAATTATTCTGAATACCTAGTGTGGCTAGTGGCATAAAGGTAAAATGAACAAATCAGTGTTTTGGTTTTGGTTTTACTTGTATAATATTGTCCGCATTTTATTATTATTTCAAATAGAATTCCTTTGTAAAGCCAATATTGTAAAATGGGCATATCTGTTTTTCTCCACTATTCCCTTGTATACTTTTCATCATTTCTGAAACAATATTGAGCATTTTTAGGACATCGTATTCAGTGGCAAACTTTTTGAATACCTGACAGAGGCATTGAATGAACCAGGATCCAGAGTGCGAGTCTCTATAAGCGTAATAACCTATATGTATGTATGCAAAAGAAAAAATATTGTGATTACTGCTTACATTGTGCACCTGACTAAAGTTTAAATGGTGCACTGTACACATAAGATACATGTGGATTTGATTCTACAATTATTGCAAGGAGGTAATTTAATGGGGATAATATATTATACTTAAGTACCCTCTAAAGTTGAATAACACACTAGCATGTCTGTCCATGTTGGGATTATTGGTCCAGTTTGGGTATTTCCTTGAGAAAGTGAATCATGTTGTATTATTCCTACATCAGTTGTATCACCTCTATATGTAAAACCAGAAATAATTTTTATCTTCTTTATTTAATTTTTCTATATTTAATTTCAACGTAGATACTTTAGTGCACAATACACAATATATTAATATGCATATGTGCACATAAGTATACGCACCGGCAATACTGAAACAAGAAAATTTTCGGTTTTCCTTTCAATTGTGGACAGTTGACGTTGTTAAATTGCTCTAAAACTTTGGTCCATAGATTGTACCTAACTCTGTTTTTTGTAAAAATGTTATTCTTGTCATCACCATGACTCATCAGAGCAACGACACAACTATCCGCATCTGTGGTGGTGAAAAGTTTCTTGAAATCTTGAATTGCCTCATCCAAATCCTGGATATGGAAGTTTTTTAAATGAAACCAAAATAATTATTAAATATACAAAGTATAAACATATGTATAAGATATCAGAGCTCAAAACTATTAAAATAGGGATATTTTGTAATAATTTTGTTATACATATTAAACTAACAGTATCTGTGGTAAATTGTGGATGAACCACACCCACTTGGAAATTGAATTCATCTGCCAATAAACTCGTCAATTGCTCAGTATCAATGTTGGCTCCTAGTCTAAATGCATCTGGATCGTTATCAAACGTAATAATATTGATTATTAGAGCCAGTCCTTTATATTTTCCACCTGATTTGTAACGCTGAAAAGGACGAAACAACACAAAAACAACAAAGTATATTATTATATGTATATGTATGTATCTATCTAATATTATAGGTATTTCACCCATACATATATGTATAGTGTTTAATGTAGGGTTTAATTCAAAAATTAAAATCTTTTTGGTCCAACAAAAATCATACTTGTGGAACATATTTGTGGAGTAACGATTCAACATCGTATTTCCAACCAGGATTTTCAGTGTCGCTTGAATCAAAATTTTGAGAGTCCTTTCCAGTTGTACATGGAGATGCGTTAAATGCAGAAACCACTGTTTGTGCTTCCGATGGGTTTAATAACATGAATTTAGAGGAAGGACTTGAGAATTTTTCTAAAATCGAAACTACAGTCTCATGTTTTTGATTTTGTCTTAAAATTTTTAGTACTTTTGCTAAATTGTCAACCTGAAGAAATTCGTAAAATATAGTCGCCCGGTCTTGCAGATTGCTCAGATTTACCTACACACATATAGAACATTTTAGATTTTAGTATACCATACATATTCTGATTTCTTCTCTACATTACATCAATAATTGAGCAGAAAAATAATTTAGATAAAACACTAAAGACAATAGAATTTTTTTTTTGCCAGCGTATAAATATACATAAAAGTTTATACTTACAATCTTCCTGTACTGAGTTTGTGAAATGATAGATTTTAACTCGTAAAGAAGGTCTATAGTTATTCGAGTATTAGCAACTAATTCAGTTTTATAGGATGATTTGAAATTTTGGAACTCATTTGATGATGAATTCTTCGACATTTTTTAAATGTATTAGAGAAAACAGTTTGAAAGTTTTTTTATGAATAACAAAATCTATTTTATATTTATGTGTGCTGTATGTAGTACTTTTAGTACTTATATTTTTGAATCACAGAGGCATAATATATATCTACATACAATATTATTCATACTTTGATATTAGTCATCGTTTAGAGGATTGTTTTATTATGCAAATGAAGTTAGTTACAAAAACGAGTAAGTATAGGTCATGGCTTTTTTGTATACGGGCTATATATAATATATTATATTATAATGATATGGAAAACAACAAATCAGTTTTTGTGCAAAAGAGATAAGAGCTGTCGGGGACTGTTCACATATTACGTTATCAAAAAAATCGGAAATTTTTGGACCCCTCCCTCCCCTCTAATACATTATGTAATGCATAATGATAATAATGGTAAAGATAGGAGGCTCAAAAACCCACCCCTCCCCCCTTTTGATAACGTAATATGTGAATGGTCCCTCATATATTGTGTCCTTAAATTATCAAGGTGTAGTTTTTGGCAACAGACAGCTGTCCTTGTGTGGCATACATTTTCAAAGCGAGGGAAATTTTAAAACTCAGGCAAAAAATTTTTTTTCCTGAAATTCAGGACCTGAATCCTGAATCAGGATGAATTTTTGTGTGATTTGTGTGATTTTTAATTAATATTAGTTAATTTTTTGATATTACTCGACTTTGTTATTTGTAGTAGTAAAGTTAATTAACTTTCAGTAAAGATGGATTCAATGTGTTCTCAGATTATTCAAAGTTTGAAGAGCAAAGGAATCTTTGATCAATTTCGGAAGGATTGTATAGCGGATGTCGATACAAAAGTAAGTCTATGTTGTATAAGTATATATATATTTCGTTTTTTTTTGTCAAATTTCATTTAAATCCTAGAATCTAGAATTATTATAATATTATTGTGGTTTTCGCAACTTGTTTCTGATGTATATTAAACTGCTGTAGATTATAGATTATAGAAGCAGATTTTTATTGTTATTTTGAGTGCAATAATTATTATATGTGTGTACACTGTACACTGTACACACATAAAATCGTCATTGTTGATACACTTAAAAAATGAACAAGTAATACGTTTTACTAGGTTTGAAATATGAAAAACAATGATATTTTTTATCTGCAGAAAGAAATTATATAAAAACCGAATAACTAGGTCATAATTGACTATCATTTACTTGTAATAAAACTTGTTAACGCTAATTTGTTTGTTCTGTACAGCCGGCGTACATCAATTTACATGCCCGTGTAAACAAGTCCGTAAATGATTATTTACAACATATTCCATGGTCATCAAACATGAATAAAATAAAAGCTCGAGATGGAATGAGGAAGCAAATTGTCGAGTAAGTATGACTGACATGTAAATGTATAACATATATATATATATATATATACTTACTGGCTTTGTGTTTTTTGTTAAAACTTATAAAACATGTAAAATAAATACACATAATATTTATATCCACAATTAAATCACAATCCAAAAATTAAAAATTATTGATTTTTCATTGTATATTTTAGTTCAAGTTACTTCAATAAAGGAGTTGATCGAATTGTGAATCAAACAGTGGATCCTAAAATAAATACAGCTTTTTTACCCATGGTAGAAGATTTTGTATATGATCATTTAGGTTTACAAAAACCGAAACCAGGGGAAAATATGAAGGATGATGACAAAACATGTATGAATGAAGAAATGGACATAGATCCCTATGGTATAACCTATTTTTCCCCTTTTTTATGTGCATACAATGTATAATCATTTTTTATGTCAGAATAATGGAGCTTTGAATATTGCAATACACAATGATATAATATGTATATATGTAAATGTATCAATAATGTACATTTTGTAGACAAATGACACATGTGTAAGTTGGGCATTCATAGTACTTGCATGTTACATTTTAGTATTATTATTAAGAATAATATCATATTTTATTATGTCATAAAAAATAATTGATGGAATTTTCTGTACAGATGAAGATAGAAACGAACAAGATCAAGAACCAAATTTTTCTGAAAATGCAAATGATGATGAAAATTCCAGAAAACGGAAACTAGGAGAGGAATATTATTCGTACCAAGACCAGTATAGTAATCATCAATATGACGAAAGAGAATATGAAAATTCAGAAGATGGAGATTTTCATCGTCCAAAAAGATTGAAACCAGGGTTCATTGATAGCTTTAGAGAAGTAAAAGAGGATGTAAAACCACCATCACCGCTACTACCACCATCACCATCACCATCTATAGAAGTACCTTCTATAGAAGTAGAAGAGGAAGAAAAAGATGAACCAGCTCAAGATAGTTATGTAAAGGAAGAAGACGAAGAAGAAGCAGAAGAAAAAGGAGACAAATCTGATTTACTATTAGAGAATGTAGAAAGTTCTGATGAGTTGTGTATTGAAGATAATAATACTACGGATACTTTTAATAATAATAGTAATTTTAATAATGAGGACGAAGTAAATGATATTGAACTACAAGAACAAGAACAACTACAAGTACTGGCAACTCCTGCAAATGGTTATGATAGTTTCAACAGTAATTATTATAGTAGCACTACTAACAACAATAATATACTTAATAGTACTGAAAACAGTGAAGATTTACTTTACCCTCCGGGAGAAGAAAAAGATTTGATCATTGTAGAAGATGAATCATCAAAACAAGGTGAAGAAGAAGAAGATGAAATATCATCACAAGTAGTAGAGGAGGAGGAGGAGGAGGAGAAAGAAAAAGTTAACGCGGAAGAGGAACAAGAAAAAGTAAACGCGGAAGAGGAACAAGAAAAAGTAAACGCGGAAGAGGAACAAGAAAAAGTAAATGTGGAAGAGGAACAAGAAAAAGTAAGTGTGGAAGAGGAACAAGAAAAAGTTCATGTGGAGGACGACGACGAGGAGTCCCCAGCTTTCGAGGCAATTTCCTCACCCCTTCATTTATTCTCAACTAGTGTATTAAATTCTTTAACACCTCCAAAACCTACAAGAGATGAAAATGTTGATGAAAGTCAAAGGACGGATTTTACAAATTACTTTTCAAAGCACCAACCATTAGATACTACACAAACAGATAGTTTTATACATAATGATTCTCCATTCCAAATACCGCCACCTCCATTATTTGATGAAAATTCGCACGCTATATCAGTTGAAAATGATGAAAGTGGAATCCATACAAATGAAAAGAATCAATCATCATCATCTTTAAATAAACAACGTGATAGTAGTAATAATGCTAAGGAGGATAGTTCTTCCCATAAAAAGTCATCATCATCATCATCTTCATCTGATAAACATAAATCATCTCGTAGTCACTCATCTTCAAAAAGTAGTAGCAGTTACAGATCATCAGATCGTCATAGTCGACGTCGATCCAGAGGGGACGAAGACCATTCAGATAAACGTTCTAGTAGTAGTAGTCATAATAAACATCGAGACAGTGGTGGTAGTAGTAGAAGGGAGTCATCGTCATCATCAAAACATTCTTCATCTCGGTATTCTTCTTCTCATCATTCTGAATCTTCGTCGTCTAGAAAAAATTCCTCATCGACAAGTGACAAACGTTCTCAAGATAAGGAAAAGGATAACAAAGATAGTAAAATTCGAAAACATTCTTCTGATCGGAGTCATCAAAAATCATCAGAAGATAAAAGTAGTTCAAAATATAGTCAATATTCGTCTTCTTCTTCTACCAAGGTCTCTGATAAAAGTTCTCATCGAACTGAGGCATCATCCTCCTCATCAAAGAGATCTCATTCTAGTACATCATCATCTTCAAAGAAAGATGAAAGTCGGCACAAATCGTCCGCTTCTTCATCAAAATCATCATCATCAAGATCTAATGAGAAAAATCGAGACTACCATAAAGATAGTGGTAATAGTAGTGAAAGTAAGAGTTCAAAATCTAAATCTTCTGGTGATGAAAAGGATAAAGCGGATAATTATGATACAAGCACAACTAATAAAAATATTAATAATAATAATAATAATAATAATTACTATCATTATAATGATCAAAAAGAAAATACAGATGATATTCACTTGGCCAACGATATTAATCATTATAGCAATAATAATAAGGATCAAAATAAGGATAATGTTCAGAATTATAATAAACATGATACAACTGATACAAATTATCCAATTAGTAATACTAATACTATATATGATAGTACAGAAAATAATAATAAAGTTTATGAAGTAACAGACATGGATGTACTTGATATACCATTACCAAAAGAAGTAGAACCAGAAGAAAAAACTGAACATTACAACTCATCATCAAAACAACAAATTACATATCAAACATCATGTACAAAAACAAGGAATCATAAAGAACAAGATGCTGAGGAAGAACAAGTTAAAGACTTGGAGTCAAATGAAGAGGATGAATCTATGACCATTGATGTAACTATTCCTAACATTGAAGAACAAGAACATACAAACCAGATTCATCAAGAAATAGAAATAGATGACGAAAAAGTATCTGTTCAAAATGTACAAGATAATAATCTCGGTACTACTACTACTTCAGAAGAGTATACTTTGATTAATATGTGTTCAATTTCATTTGAGACTGAAAAATCAAAAAATAATGACAATAGTATAAATAAAGACGAAGAGAAAATACAACAAGAACAGGAGACAGTATACTTGGAGAAAACTGATAGTAGTAGTGATGATGAAGTGGAAGAACTAGAAGTAGAAGAAGAAGAAGAAGAAGAAGAAATAAACGTTGAAAAAAACAATATTATAGAAGATGATGAAGATAGAGACTTGTGTATAGACACTAATTCATTACCATCCGTTTCAGCACATAATAATGAACATGATGATGATGAAGATGATGACGATGACGGTAATGCTACTACAGATGATGACGCTGAAGATGATGATGTACAGATTATTGACAATGAAATAGAAGAAAATATGACCGCAATCCCGAATTCGACACAGAAAATCATACCATCTAATATAGATACTAGTAATGTACAAAGTAATTACAATTATGACACGGATAAAATTGTACAAGAAAAAAATAGAAAAATACGTCAGTATGAAGAGGTAGAGGAAGAAGAAGAAGATGGTTTTAAAGGATTTTCGGACCATGAAAGACTTACTCCTGAAAAACGGGCATACCTTAGTCAATTTGAAGATCCACTATTTGATGAGGGAAAAGTTCCACTTTCAGAAGATGAAAAAATGAAAATACAATCTGCCTTCTTTTTAGAGTACTCAAAAATTGTGTCAATTAAATTTGATGATTATAAGATTAATGAAAAAATGAAGGATTGGTTACGGAGTCATCGAGCTGATGTACGGTATAATAATAATGATACTGGTACTAGTAAAAAGAATAAGAATAATTTTAGTAATAAAACTTGTGATGTTACAAATCGCTTATAGCTCATATCATAATATATTAAAATCCTTTTATTGTTACGCCCTAAATATGCCATCGTTATTAGGCTGTAATGTAATTTAATTTATTATCATGTAATTATAATGTTATAATGTATAATAACAATAATAATTATTTTTTATTCTGTGGATAAGTATGAAATATGTATACATACATTATAGTACGAATATATTATTATTATTGTTGATGATTCTCACTTTTTTTCAACATTTTATCTTATACTTTACTGTTTTACTTGAATTAGTGTAGTATTGTACTTAATTGAGATGTATATATATATACACACACACACACACATATGTACATATATTATATATCGGAGAAATATTATTATAAAGCATAATATTATATTATCTAGCTAGATTGATGGGTGTAATCATGTAGACTATGAATAAGTATATGAATGAATGAACTTTAGGAATGTTTTTTTGTGGACTCGGTTATTTGTATACCGTAATAAGCAAATTGACACACAATAAACCCTTGATTTTTTATCTATGTGTACTCTCAAAATCTCCTGATGTAGTTTGTTTTTTCACTACAAAAAATGATAAGTATAAGCAAATCAGTTCAATGTTCAATGCCTATTATTATTAGCTATGTCGCTCAAGACTCTAGACACAAAAAGAAATCACATTGACAAAAGGGCAAAAAAAGTGTACAAAATGCATGAGACATGCATAATGTATAAATATATTGTATATTCATTGCCACAGACTTTATAATATACATAGATTTTTTGCTAAGACACATTTTCTTTTGTTTTTCATACCTGCGATAATAATATAATAATATCATAATATAAAACATAAAATACATAATATAAATATAGAATACAGAAGCGTGTAGGGTAAATATCTGAAGAAAGTTTGCATTTTGCATATATATATATGTATACACGTACATATGTGTAATCTAGAAATCAATAAGACAAGGAGACATAAGTAAACCGGTTATATTAAACTTTTTCTGGTTTCCCCGAAATTCGGGAATGGAAAATTTTCCATGGTTGTTCTTCTACACGGATTATACCTACCTAAGTATGTCCTATGTTTGACTAGTGCATATATACATAGGTAGAATTGCAGTTCTGATTACTGCTGACCATTTTTGAACATACTTAATTCATATAAAAATACGCTTTTTCCTTCATGGGATTTTACTGAAGACACAGTGAATACGTATATATATGATAGTTTCAAATTTTTGCAAAATGTCTGATCAAAGTGCAATAATATTATTATAGTTTATAGTACAAAAAAAGAAGAGAAAAAAGCTTTGAAATTCAAAAGTACAATAGTACTTACATATTACATAATATAAATATGTGTAAAAAGTGTAAATAGTAGATGCATATATATGTACTTACATTCGCACATTCACTGAATAGAAAATAGAAGATTGCATAGAAGATTTTTAGTTTTCATGTCAGAGTCAAATCATGATTTTAAATAAACTCAGTTTATGTAGTTGTTATTGTATAGTATTATTCCTTTGTATGTTATTAGCATTCGTTAATTGTACACAAGTTGGACATGCAGCACGAGTTTTAGAATTATCTGACAGGTAAGCAGTAAACATTTGTAATTATTCATTTTAGTTGTGGATGTTATATTGTCATTAAAAGTTTGTGTTATTCGTTATTCGATATTCATATGATCCAAAGTTTATTATATCAATTATGATTATAGTAGTAGGTAGTAGGTGATGATTAATGGACATTTACTTTATCATGTGTACTTTTTATCCACCTGTGTGTATTACACACTGTGTAAAAAAGGATTTAGTATTTTGATTTATTATATAATATTGCTAATTATTGTGCAAAAAATAGTAATTAGTAGTATATTATATACTTTATAATATACTCTATATTGTATAATCAGGTACATCACAGATTGTACTACTGTTAGAATAAGTGTAAATCTGAATTGATAATCACTAATCACAACTAAGTATTCTCATTTACATTTTACATTTGTAATGTGGTACGTAATAATATCATTGTCTCGTTTTATTTATTTATTTTTTTGTAGGTTTTTGGAAGTCAGAAAGGATGGAGTTTGGCTAGTCAAGGTACTTTTTTTTAACTTTTAATTGTACATGTACTTGCATAACAAACTGTTGTACATAAAAGTAATAGATGTATCACAAATATATGTCATTTATATATAATGTACACACAACTACCAACAAAACTGAAAAATAAAGTGTTCATAATATAATATTATTATAGTTTTATGCTCCCTGGTGTAATCATTGTAAAAAGTTGGAACCAATCTTTAATCATGTGGCTCAAGCTTTGCATGACACAAATATACGGGTTGCAAGGGTGGATTGTACCCGTTTTCCAAGTGTAGCTAGTGAATTCAGCGTCCGTGGATTCCCCACTATCATGTTGTAAGTGAAAATACTTTAATCCAAAACGTATCATGTTTTAATATTATACAAGTATAAAAATACATCATGTATCAAACAGGTTCAAAACTAAAACATATTATATATTTATTCTGCTACTTTTCTGAAACATATTATAGTATACATGGGGATCGAATAGGAATATATAATGGAGAGAGACTAACGGAAGAAATTGTTGACTATGCAAAGAAGATGAATGGACCACATATTACAAATACTACATTAGAACCCACAGAGATTGAAGGAATTTTCTTTGGATATTTCGGGCCTAGTAGTCATAGCCTTTGGGTATGACAAACTGCATATTATTATAAATACTATAATATAATAATAACATCTCATATAATAATATAACATTTGTAGAACTGGGACGATAATGGTAATTCAGAAAAATTCTAGGCATCAAAAACCATAGAAACTCTTTCTAAACTTTT